>QANU01009110.1:6363-57697 GCA_003254905.1 Nissolia schottii
TTTTTATTGTAAGAATAATTTGAACGGTTTAATTGTATAAGAATCAATCTGTCAAATTATAAAAACGAGTAGAGCTGTCAAAAAATAGTCCCAAATAGAAAGCAGCCTTGAGGCCCATTAGTTTAGGCTGGTATAATTATCAACCCAAGCCCTACTCCATATTTGTCATGGGCTTCAAAACTCTCAACCCTCTAAAAACTTGGGCTCGAGACGGGTACCGTAGGGCTAGCCCAAATCCACAAGCAGCACAACCTTCTCTCATTCCATCTCTCATCTCTCACCTCTCATCTCAGATCTCTGATTCTCCTTTTGACCAAAGCCTAAAACTCTCTGATCTCTGCCGCCATCGCCGTCGCGTCACGCCGTCGCTTCACGCTGCCATCCCTCCGTGTCAGCGAGCTCACGTTTCGCTCCAATCAGGTGCGTTTTGATTTTCGTTCTGTGATTATCTTTTCCCCCCCTTTTAGTTTCTCGTGATTGTTTGGTGAGTTTTCTTGCTGCATATGTTGTATACTGCAACCCTCCGTGTTTCTCTGATTATTGTGTTTCTATGTGTAATTTTTCTGTGATTATCTTTTCTCTCTTGTTGTATTTTTCTTCTGTCTCTTTGTTCTGCTGCTAACCCTGCATATAATTTTTCTGGATCTAAATTGTGGATGATGTATTAGTTGTTTTGGTGTTGATGAATCTATATTCTGATGCCCAGAAAATGAAAAGTAGATGATTGAAAACCAAATTGAAGCTTTTTTTTTTCCTTGTTTTCTAGTCGTTGAAGTTCACACCCATGGAAGTGTCTTGTTTAGAGATATGGAGGAAGATGAAGAGTTTGAGGGAGTTTGGGATCGATGAAGAGTACCGAGTCATATGCTTCAGGGAGAGTACCAAAACTTGTTGCTTTCCTTCATCCTATGCTCAAAATCTTGCAGGAAATCGTCTCCATCATGGTCCTTGTCCTTTTTCCTAACCACCCAGATGAAATTGACCAGAATTTTCAAGACCATGAGCTATTTCAACAAGCTGAGCATTCTTCCTCTTCTGCAGGGTCCTTATTCTGTGTCCTTTTGGTCTTTTCTTCATCATCCTTGTTAATCCAAGCTGTTGTAAAGTGCCACATAGCTTCTGCTTTCTGATTCCCATATTGCATTCAAATGGCGTGTCATCTCATTCTCGGACCTTATCCAGTCTTCCAGCTGCTGTAGGGTCATCTACCCTCTGTTCACAATCATATGCCAATAAGGATCCATATATGTTACTGCCCTAGTGGAAAAATTTATGCAGGAACATACTTGTTAGGACTCTTGCCCAAGATATGGAGAGCCTGTAGCTGTTGACTTTCAAAGCTTCCATTAGTTTTACATCTTCCTGTTTTATCCACATTGAAATTATGAAAATTAATTGCTTTTGCCTCAAACATTAAACTGCTTTGTATCAGAGATAAACCTTCATAAGGCTTGTGCTTCCTGATAAAGTGACTAGCACAGTTGGAGAAGTAACTTGTGCTGTAGTAGTATATCCTTGGAATGCCTAATTTAGCTGCAGACTCCACTGTCCAAGGATAGAAGATATCTGTCCAATGATAGATGTATACTGCATAGGACTTCTTTTTTTCCTTTACTTGTGTTAGTTATATTTGGTTAAGAGACCTCTCTTTATTGATTCTTCTAGTTCTCACTAATTAGCATATGAGATGTATGATACTATCTTGTTATATTATATTCATGTCTTTGTGATTATTTGAATTGCTTGTTAACTATTATGCCTTATAGTCTCTGTTTTTGTATTATAGTTTATTGTTTTGAGTGAAACCTTAGTTTCCCGTTTGAGATTCAATATCTGTGAGCGTGTGTACATTTTTGTACTGCTCATTATATTGAATGTTGAATTGTCCAAATCAGACAGTATGGTAATAAATTTTTTCTTAATTTGGTTAATATTTGTTTTTTTATATCTCAAATTATATACTTGATGAAATTTTGGTCATTACATTTCCTTTTGTTCTCTGGGTGCATACTTGGTCGTGGTAAATGTTACCACACTCAAGTTGTGTACTTAAAGACCAATGGAAAATAATGCCAAAATTTCGTCAAGTATATAATTTGAGGTATATGGAAAAAAAACATTAATCAAATTAAGAAAAAGTTTAATATTAGTGCATAGGGTGTGTGTTTTGGTTAAAACAACTCCACACTAGTTAGTATTGGCATTTGTCAGTTGTCACAAACAATACTGATGTGATTAAATTTTTACTTGTTAATGATGTGATAAAATTGGATGAGTGTGTAGAGATAACTAAATGGAAGTGATTTTTGGAGCAGAATAAATGAAGTAATTAACAGAAGTTGGGTGCATACAATTGTAGTGATATTTTTTAGTTAGAATGCTAAACTAAATGCATGAATTTTAGTTTGGGCCTTCATGTTTTACTGATATCACATGGAATTTTACACTGACTTAAGATCACATTTAAACTCCTCTTCTATACATATTTCAAATTAAACTTAACTCAGGTTCCATCAGTGTTTATGATGGTTCTATTGGTATGAGGTTTTACAGGGTAATATAATTGGTTAGTTCACAAGGATAACTAGTACTTTTGGTAGAGTTTATGATAGTTCAGCTGAACATAAACATCAAAAGCTAATAAGCATCTTTGATGAACGGTGATCATCTTGTTGTGCTTAAGTCTCTGACTGAAAACATAAGGAACCAGTTAATAGGAGTGATATTTTACCTGCTGGAAACTACTAATATGAGCTTTTTTTATATCATGTAATAAGTCTTTGTTTTGGAGAATATTAAGTTATCCTCTATTCCGTGGCCAAACCAATTTCTTATCAATACAGGTCAATTACTTATTTAGAGACATGAATCCCTTAACCTTAGTGAAGCGCATTCAGAGGATCAATTCCAAAGAAGCCTCACTCGGCATCGGTGAGCAAGCTTCGTGGCACGCTAAGTACAAAGACTCTGCTTACGTCTTCGTCGGTGGCATCCCCTTCGACCTCACCGAAGGCGACCTCCTCGCCGTTTTCGCTCAGTAACTTCTTTTTCTCGTTTTTATTTTATATTTTATATTTCATATTTTGTAATTTTAATTTTGAATTTCAAACTCGTGATGAATTTGGTGACGCCCAGGTATGGGGAAGTTGTGGATGTTAATCTTGTTAGGGATAAAGGTACTGGAAAATCGAAGGGTTTTGCTTTCCTTGCTTATGAAGATCAAAGGAGCACCAATCTTGCCGTGGGTTCGTCTCTCCACTATCTAAGATGCTTTTATTTTTATTTTTTTAATTTTACTCTTATTTACTATGAAACCCTAAATTAGTCCTTGTCAAATTCATCTCTCGCCACATTCCTTTCAAAAAATGTAGGAGGTCATGATTATTAGGACCTTAAATTCTAGTTAGGACCTTTTTATGGACCATTTTGAGGATTCATTTCTTTATTTTATTATTTTCTTTTGAATTTTTTTGATGCTGAATTGATTTATAATGTTTTTAATTTTCTGTCAGATAATCTGAACGGAGCGCAGATTTTGGGTAGGATTATTAGGGTTGATCATGTTGACAAGTACAAGAAGAAGGAAGAGGAAGATGAAGAGACGGAGCGGCAGAAAAGGGAGGCCCGTGGCATTTGTCGAGCTTTCCAAAGAGGTGAATGTACTCGTGGAGCTTCCTGCAAATTCTCTCATGATGAACAAGTATGTCGAGCCTTCTGCAATGATGCCATAATGCTCTGCCTTTGTTATGTATACTCTATTTCTACTTACTGCTTTGAATCTATCTTGAAAAATTTGATGTTATGGTGGGATGATTGAATAAAACATAATGAAAGAGCGCATGCTGCATATGCAGTGCATTTCGGCTTGTTTGATTGATATGGTGTTGATACTTCAATATTGCAGTAGCCTGGTAGTGGACTTTTTGTATTGGATGTAGATCATGGTTGCACACAGTTGAATTTTTTTCTTTTTTTTTTTGCTGTGGTTGTTGATATGTATGGCTAACATAATTATTATTATTATTATTATTATTTTATTATTTTCCGATATATGATGCTCATTTCGTAATTTGACGCTAAAACCTTAATAGCAGGCTTGTCTTCTTAGGCCTTAGCTTTATTGAACTTCACAGGTTTATTAGAGAGTATTTCTTTGTTAAACTTGCATCTTGGAGAGGGACTGGGACTGGGACTGGGTTTCATTGTTTAGGTGATGTATATATATCCTTTTTTTTTTTTTTACTTTGTAGCCTTGGGACGAGTCCTGATTCTCATTTTTTTGATACTATTAAATCTTTCCTATTTTTATGGATTGTATTTATCTCTAGGAAAAAAAAAGCTTTTATTCTGAAAAAACTCAGGCCTTGTTTTCCCAAGTAAAACGTACTTAGCCTCTTCTTTTATCAACTTTGGGTCACTCTAAGGGACTGAATCTCCAACACGTTCATTACTGAATGTGGGCTCTGGCACTACACAGCTCTGTTGCTGTAGTCTGCCACTGTTTTCAACTTTGAAATAACCTTCAACTTAGTTTTACCTTTCTTGTTGCATGTACTTGATTTCTGTTTCCAACTTTTCACATATCTATGGTTATTTCTCTTTCAATGTATATACAACATCAGATATTTGTTTTTCCTTGCCGCTTGCCGGGTTTGCTGTCAGGTTTTGTTTTCCCGACTATCTATGTGAAAAGACTGAGTATCTTTTCAGATGAAGGCCTAGTTCGTTACTTAACCTTTTTTTTTCCTTCTATGCTTAGGGATTGGGCAACTTCTTCACTCTGTTGATATTTTTAGTCTTACTTTGTAATGAATTTCTTATTTTATTCAAAAAAAAAATCATTGATGGCCATAAAGAGAGAACATTACCTGATAACCTTGTTTTCTCCTCCAGTCCCTAAACCTTATATGAGTGAAAACAAGACATTGATGACCATCTGAAGCAAACAGTGCAGAATGGTGGTTGAAGAAGTTGTATGGAGAATTTAATAACCAACACCGGAGCTTTGAACAAAATTTAGATGTTACCTTTATTTGGATGATTTGTATATACCTTAAATGAGAACTTTATCAAAGTTGTAGTCCAGTTGTATTGTGCAATTTTCCCAGGGTTAATTTTTAATTGTCTCTACTCCATGCTTCAATTTGTTCAGTTGTGCTTTTATGTAAAGTCAACAGGCTCATGTTCTTGATGTGGGCATATTTGAAAAATCATTACCAGCTTATGGGAACTTGAATAATGATTAAATTAATTAAATAAGATTTCTTTGTGCCAAACTATGCAGTCTGTATATATGGTGGAGTTCGAAAATGAAAAGGAATTTTAATTCTATATATTAAATCTTGTGCATTTCAAATGTTAAAATAAAACAATTCTAATCATAATAGAATTGGAAATAAATTGCACCTGTCAGTTTTGTTATGATTCCAAGACCAATATCTTACCTGAGCATTTGTATAGCAACGTTATTTGCATAGAATTATGCTGAAAATTTTCTTATAGAATTATGCTGCCTGTTCAACTGCTATTTGAATTGTTCACCATGGATAAGTTTTAGTGTATTGAGTTATAGCCGAAGCAATGTGTCTAAGAAATTGATATAGTGATTACACTTGTGAGCTTGCTGATCATAATGTATAATGGTAGACAGGTCTTCTAAGTTCTAGTTTGATATCTTCATCCATTATTTGCTATGCTGCTGTTTATCTTTTTCTCTTCCCTATCTTGTTTTCTCTTCATTTTATTGTTTCTCCTCACTTTTGCTTTGCGTATAGTTGAAATTTTGATGTTATAAAATGTGCTGATTCATAGGATAACATCTTATTACATGCAGATTTGATTTTGTCCTGCTACCATTTTGTGTGTTTTGAGTTTGAGTTCTTGGCTGTCTTTGTTGTCTTTATCCAGAGAGCTGCAAACACCGGTTGGGGCCATGAGGATGACAAACCAAAATGGGGTCATGACAAATTTGATGGCCCCAAAAAAGATGGAAGATTTGGCAACAACCAATCAAATCGTATTCCAGAAATTAGAGATAGAGATTCACACTCCAAAGCCCAAGACAATGGGATGGGATCCGACAGTCAACCCAAGAGAAGTGAGAGAAGAGAGAAAATGCCGCGGCAGCATGATGACGATGATACATCTGAGGGAAGAGACGAAAAGAGATCAAGAAGGTATGAAGATGATGAATGTGAACGTAGGTCAAGAGAAGATCGATATAGGAGAGAAGAGAAAAGATCTAGAAGGAATAGTTATGATGATATGGAGCCCGAACCTACAAATCATCGTAGAAGGGAAGATAAGAAGTCAACAAAGCCAGATGATGATGAGTTTGATCACAATTCTAGAGATTTTGAAACAAGGGAAGATAAAAGATCCAGGAGGCAGGATGATAGTGATTTTGGAGGTAGGTCAAGAGAAGCTCATGATAACAGTGAAGAAAGGAGATCAAGAAAACACAATGATGAAGATTATCCACAAAGGTCAAGAGAAGACTATGATAGGAGGCGAGACAAAAGATCATATAGGAATGAATCTGATCGATCAGAGTCAAAAGTAAGAAATGATATTGACCGGAGAGAAGAGAAAAGGTCAAGAAGGTAAGGGCTTGGAGGCCCGGGATATGGGCATCTCACTCCTTTGTCGTGGAGAGAAATGAATGAGTGGTGGAGTAAGTAAAACAGCATCTGATAACCTTAAATTTGATTCAGAGCTTATGATATTTCCATGGTCATTTTGTTTGTCACATGATTACTCCTGCTGTGGTTTGAAACCCGTGATAATTTTCCTTTTGTTGTGTAGAGTTTGATCAATATGTTGTTTAGCTCAAGAATCTTCAACTACCAATGGTAACGCAGCATGAATTTAACATATCTGGTTCATATGTTACTGATGCTATCAAATTTTCAGTTTTTCTACAGGCTAGCAAAAGTGTGAGAGCTCTGGCCTGCTAAAGCTCCCATTTTTACAGTTCTGGTCTGCAAAATACAAATTTTTGATATAGAGAACTGGTTATTTTCGGTGGCTTGAGGTCTGTGTGATGGTGACCCTTAACCATGTTGCTTTACTACTATAGCAATAAAATTGACAGTACTCATCGATTTTATTTTTTACTTGGCTTTTTGTGCTTGACTGTTGGAATTTAATATTTTCATTTGATTTGATTTCTTCCCCATTTTGTAATTACTGACTTGAGGTTGTCTTTTGATACTGGAAACTTTATTTAATGTGTCAACACCTTTCAAAACGTTTTAGGAATTCTTGAACAAAAGTTTCTCAAATTGGTGTTGAGTCCATTCATTTCTTTATTTATCAAAAGCATCTCATATGTTCAACGTTCAATGACGCTTTATTATTTTTTATTGAAATTGAGCAAGATTATTCATTTGGTAACACTACTAGGAAAAAGAAAGAAGCGCACTCAACACATTTTCAGGTAACCTAGGGCTTGACATCAACTACTTGAATTATTTGACTTGTTTTCATACATAGGATTTTAGAAAAGATGTAGCTCCATTTATGAAACATAGTTAATGGTTGTCAGTCGAAACTTATCATATCATCAATAAAATTTCCAACAACAATGAAAGGAGACCCACCATTAAGGACAGCCTTCCTAGCCATCTCTTTCATCTCGTGCACCTTCTTGTGCACCGCATCATCTCTGTCCATCAAGTGTTTCAGCTCTTTCTGTATCTCATCTGCTAAGACAAGATCACTGTATCTTCTATAATCCAATCTCAACTCCACTGTCAATCTAAATTCCCTCACCATACTAAAAGCATTCAGCTGTTGCTCTACATGGATAGGCCACGACAATATTGGCACCCCAAACCCCAAGCTCTCCAAAACAGAGTTCTAACCACAATGTGATACAAACCCACCAATGGCTCTGTGGGCCAGAACCTCCACTTGGGGGCCCCACCCACATATCATTCCCTTACCTTCCATCCATTCTAAGAACCCTTCTGGGAAGGTTCTATCTGCATTTCTTGTGGTTGGTGGAGAATGCATAGCCCATAAGAACCTAACTCCACTATGCTGAAGTGTTAGTGCTATTTCTCTTGTTTGAGATGGACCAAATCCCTTGCTCTCAATGCTCCCAAAACACAGAAATACAACAGAAGAAGGTGGCTGCCCATCTAGCCATTTCAATATTTTTTTCGTGTTCGTTTCGGTCTAAATTTGGGTCGTGTAGCTTGTGTTTACCTTTGAGGTCAATCAAAGGTCCTACAGCATAGATAGGAGGATTTTTGCCATCAGATGATAATGCATCAAGAGCATAATGCTCCAACTCCGAAAACGAATTGACAACAATCCCTTTGGTGTCTCTGAGCCTCTTGGCAATCTTGTAAAATCCAACATATCCACCACCTTTGTTGAATCCAGCATTAGGTAAAACATTTGAAGGGAATAGACTGGCGATACCTGGAATCGACAAATCATGATCGGAATCATTGAACACATCCTCAATCCGACGTCCCTGAAGGGAGAGCATGAGACCCAAGAACCCCAAGTTTGATGTCAAGAACAAATAGGAAG
Source organism: Nissolia schottii (assembly GCA_003254905.1). Lineage (NCBI taxonomy): Eukaryota > Viridiplantae > Streptophyta > Magnoliopsida > Fabales > Fabaceae > Nissolia > Nissolia schottii. The sequence goes on from QANU01009110.1 coordinate 14,908, forward strand.
CGATGCCAAACTCGTCTCACACATCAATCATGGGAACACAAAAGAAATCTAGGACCAACCCAACAACTGGATTTGAATGAGAGTTAGGATCATGAGATGACAAAATGTTTTGCATGGTGGCCTTGACATGGGGTATGTGGCTTGGAGGTGGTTCTACTTCAGGGATATCAATGAGTTTGATTCGAGGGGGTGAGGCTAAAACTGATCTAATGTATGAGTCTGCAAAGGGATTGAGTGGGAACATGATGTAAAGGACAGTGGTGGAGAGGTGAACATCATCGTGGTTGATTAAGAGCTTTGCAAGTTCAAGGGCTCAAGCTAAATGGCCAATCCCTGGAGTAGGAGTGAAGATCAGCTCTGATTTCTTCATCATCTTGGTTTAGCCATCTTCCTTGTTCTTTGTGTGGTGGTAGAGAGGAGTTCTTTTTTCACTTTTATATAGCTTCTTAACCTTGATCACACGTGACAAGGATTGCAGCACTAGCACACTAGTGGAACTCATAAGCAAGACTCTAGAATATAGGAAGATGACTTATTTCATTTAGTAGCTTTATGCACTTCTTGAAATATTACAACCAATTATGTTAGGTGTACTCATTGTTTTTGGGTTTGAGTGATGACTCACATCCTATCCAATATTGAATAAGATTTTAACAAGGTTCAATCTCAATGAAATTTTAACCAATAGTAAATAAAGTGAGTCAATATTATATCTTGTAAACGATGAGTACAATTAACATTTCGTTTGATGATAACTTTTTTTATAGGTTATACACAAAGATAAAATATTCAAATTACAACCACCAAATTTAATGATAGAAGAAGAACAGTGAACATGACATGACTGGTGCCAAACTTAATAAATGATGCTTTAGTAAATACGAAGATAGTTTTTTTTGGCTAAAAGCACTTATTAAAGAATTAAAAAATAAAAAAAATTAAGAATTTCAATACATTAAATACATTTAAATTTTCAAAAAATTTCATTATTAGCTTCTTAACAAGTGCCTCTTCTTGCCATATGCTCAGGCACTATTTGAAGGCTATGGCGACATATGTACAAGCTTGGTTTAATTTTTGACATTACCCGCTTTAAACCAAACTTAAAAAATTAATTATTCTAAGTATTTCCTTCTACTTTCAAAATAAATCAATTTTTGATGACTTAGGAAAAATATTTGCAATTTTTTTCTTCATATGAGAACAATTAATTGACACTTCTTTTCATATCACTTATTCTTCAATCTTTTCCAATCAAATATCAGTATGCCAAACTTATTGTTATAAAATATTGTTGTGGATGTACTTTGCTTCTAATTCAATACTCTTAACTCAATCTCAAAAGTTAGTTCAAGAGGTGAATGTTCTCTTAATATTATAACTATGGAGCATGGAATAGGCAGGACTTGACATATGCATGTGAGCTCATTAACGATCTTAATATAAACTTTGATCTCATCTTAAGAAATGAGTGACCTAACTCAATCTAAAAAGGTGGCTCAAGGGGTGAACGTTGTCTTGATATTATTATAAAGGTTATCTAGACTCTATCTTTAAGCAATGCGGGACTATAACATATAGGCCCCAAAAGTTTATGACGCATCGCTCCACAAATATTGTATTAAAAAATATTACTCTATCACATTTGATCATATAACAAATCACTAGGTCATTTTAGAGCATGAAATAGTGACAAGAATCAATGGATAAACTGCTAATTTAGTCTCTCTTGTTTGTAACTTGAATAATTTCATCTCTTATATTTTTTTTGGTTGAGCTAGTCCCTATTATTTTTTATATCAGCCAATTTAGTCCTTATTATTTTTTAAATCAGTTAATTTCATCTCTTTTAAATTTTGTTGGCCAATTTAGTCCTTGCATATTACAAAAATTAGACAAGTTAGTTCTTCTTTACACATCCTTTGTTGAGACAACCAACTCAAAGCATAATAGAGGAATATGACATGTTAAAGGTCCATGTGAAATGACACTGTTTTACGCAACTAGGACTTGTTCAAAGCATGGTAACCAAATGAGTAACCTTGCTCAATTTCAATAAAACATAACAAAGCATCATTGAACGTTGAACATATGGGATGCTTTTGATAAATAAAGAAATGAATGGACTCAACACCAAAATTTGAGGAACTTTTGTTCTAGAATTCCTGAAACGTTTTGAAAGGTGATGACACATTAAATAAAGTTTCCAGTATCAAAAGACAACCTCAAGTTAGTAATAACAAAATGGGGAAGAAATCAAATCAAATGAAAATATTAAATTCCAACAGTCAAGGTTAAAAAGCCAAGTAAAAAACAAAATCGATAAGTGCTGTCAATTTTATTGGTGAAGTAGTAAAGCAACATGGTTAAGGGCCACCATTAAAATAGACCTCAAGCCACTGAAAATAAACAACTCTCCATGTCAAAAATTTGTATTTTGCAAACCAGAACTGCACAAATGGGAGCTTTAGCAGGCCAGAGCTCTCGCACAAAAACTGAAAAGTCGATAGCATCACTAACATATGAACCAGATATGTTAAATTCATGCTGCATTACCATTGGTAGTTGAAGATTCTTGAGCTAAACAACATATTTATCAAACTCAACACAACAAAAGGAAAATTATCATAGGTTTCAAACCACAGCAGGAGTAATCATGTGACAAACAAAATGACCATGGAAATATCATAAGCTCTGAATCAAATTTAAGGTTATCAGATGTTTTACTTACTCCACCACTCATTCATTTCTCTCCACGACAAAGGAGTGAGATGCCCATATCCCGGGCCTCCAGCCCTTACCTTCTTGACCTTTTCTCTTCTCTCCAGTCAATATCATTTCTTACTTTTTACTCTGATCGATCACATTCATTCCTATATGATCTGTTGTCTCGCCTCCTATCATAGTCTTCTCTTGACCTTGGTGGATAATCTTCGTCATTGTGTTTTCTTGATCTCCTTTCTTCCCTGTTATCATGAGCTTCTCTTGACCTACCTCCAAAATCACTATCATCCTGCCTCCTGGATCTTTTATCTTCCCTTGTTTCAGAATCTCTAGAATTGTGATCAAGCTCTCAACATCATCTGGCTTTGTTGACTTCTTATCTTCCCTTCTACGATGATTTGTAGGTTCGGGCTCCATATCATCATAACTATTCCTTCTAGATCTTTTCTCTTCTCTCCTATATCGATCTTCTCTTGACCTACGTTCACATTCATCATCTTCATACCTTCTTCATCTCTTTTCGTCTCTTCCCTCAGATGTATCATCGTCATCATGCTGCCGCGGCATTTTCTCTCTTCTCTCACTTCTCTTGGGTTAACTGTCGGATCCCATCCCATTGTCTTGGGCTTTGGAGTGTGAATCTCTATCTCTAATGTCTGAAATACGATTTGATTGGTTGTTGCCAAATCTTCCATCTTTTTTGGGGCCATCAAATTTGTCATGGCCCCATTTTGGTTTGTCATCCTCATGGCCCCAACCGGTGTTTGCAGCTCTCTGGATAAAGACAACAAAGACAGCCAAGAACTCAAACTCAAAACACATAAAATGGTAGCAGGACAAAGTCAAATCTGCATGTAATAAGATGTTATCCAATGAATCAGCACATTTTATAACATAAACAACATCAAAATTTCAACTATATGCAAAGCAAAAGTGAGGAGAAACAATAAAAGGAAGAGAAAACAAGATAGGGAAGAAAAAAAGATTAAACAACAGCATAGCAAATAATGGATGAAGATATCAAACTAGAACTTAGAAGACCTGTCTACCATTATACATTATGATCAGCAAGCTCACAAGTGTAATCAGTATATCAATTTCTTAGACACATTGCTTCGGCTATAACTCAATACACTAAAACTTATCCATGGTGAACAATTCAAATAGCAGTTGAACAGGCAGCATAATTCTATAAGAAAATTTTCAGCATAATTCTATGCAAATGACGTTGCTATACAAATACTCAGGTAAGATATTGGTCTTGGAATCATAAATAAACTGACAGGTGCAATTTATTTCCAGTTCTATTATGATTAGAATTGTTTTATTTTAACATTTGAAATGCACATGATTTAGTATATAGAATTAAAATTCCTTTTCATTTTCGAACTCCACCATATACAAAGACTGCATAGTTTGGCACAAAGAAATCTTATTTAATTAATTTAATCATTATTCAAGTTCCCATATGCTGGTAATGATTTTTCAAATATGCCCACATCAAGAACATGAGCCTGTTGACTTTACATAAAAGCACAACTGAACAAATTGAAGCATGGAGTAGAGAGACAATTAAAAATTAACCCTGGGAAAATTGCACAATACAACTGGACTACAACTTTGATAAAGTTCTCATTTAAGGTATATACCAATCATCCAAATAAAGGTAACATCTAAATTTTGTTCAAAGCTCCGGTGTTGGTTATTAAATTCTCCATACAACTTCTTCAACCACCATTCTGCACTGTTTGCTTCAGATGGTCATCAATGTCTTGTTTTCACTCATGTAAGGTTTAGGGACTGGAGGAGAACATAAGGTTCTCAAGTAATGTTCTCTCTTTATGGCCATCAATGATTTTTTTTTTTTTTTGGAATAAAATAAGAAATTCATTACAAAGTAATACTAAAATATCAACAGAGTGAAGAAGTTGCTCAATCCCTAAGCATAGTAGAAAAAACAAAAGGTTAAGTAACGAACTAGGCCTTCATCAGAAAAGATACTCAGTCTTTTCACATAGATAGTAGGGAAAATAAAACCTGACAGCAAACCCGGCAAGCAACAAGGAAAAACAAATATCTGATGTTGTATATACATTGAAAGAGAAATAACCATAGACATGTGAAAAGTTGGAAACAGAAATCAAGTACATGCAACAAGAAAGGTAAAACTAAGTTGAAGGTTATTTCAAAGTTGAAAACAGTGGCAGACTACAGCAGCAGAGCTATGAAGCGAGTATGTTACGATGATGTCTCCAATCCAAAACACTAAAGCACAGATAGCGATGCAACGGCCACGCACCCTTGTAGGAAAGATCTCTGAGCAAAGGATGAAATACATACGATGGATTAGCAACGGAGCACATATGGAGGAGCATAACGGAGCATGATGGCACGACGAAGCACGATTGTAGGCGCAACTGTGAATGGAAACTCTGAAACACTCAAATGACCTAAATCTAAAAACTCAGAGACGTGCAAATCAACGTAGTTTTGCTTGTTTTGTCCTTAAAAAAAAAGAGGGAAAAAAAACCCCACTATGGTAAACTCGTGAACTCGCCAATAAACTCGCGATTTTATGCAAGTTTACACGAGTTTACCTGAGTTCAGCCGAGTTTACCCAGAAACGAGTTTACATGCGAGTTAGCTCGATTTTACTACCTAGGAACATAAACTCGTACGAGTTTACAAGTTAACATGCGATTTTGATAACCATGCACACAACTTTACAATTTGATGGCTTTTCTGTGTACGGCAAAATATACTATTGTAGTAACAACTTGATCTTCAATTGAGCCATAAGAAAAAAGGAAAAAAAGAAACAAAAACAACAACTTTGTAGATCATGACAATAATTGCATTCTGCAATGGAGATGTGATCTTCAATTTTACAATTATTCTTATAATAGTACCTTGATTTCAACTATTTCTAGTACAGAGAATAGCATGCATGAATTGATTTGCTACTTTCACATCAAGCTATACAAATCCTATGGTGATATTGATCAGCAAAAGGAAGCGCATCTTCAAACAATATTTTGCTTTTCTGGAACTGTAAGGCTAGTCATGAATGTATCCCAAGGATTTCGTATACCACACTCCAGAATAAGGTCATGACTGATCAGAAATTCAATCACTGACCTTGACGCGTAACAGCAGAGAGCGGTTCAACAGCTGCTAGAGGATTTACTTGATAGGAAAATGCTAGCTGCCACAAATCAACCAAAGCTCTCTTCGCAGCAGTCACTTGCCTTTGTACAATCCTACACAATGAATAGCCATTCAGAACTGCATGATAATACCCCTAAAGCAAATAAAGTAAATCCTGTTGAACTTGTTCCTTATAAATCCATTCAACATGATTTTTTCTTTGTACTTCCATTCAACATGACTTGGTTACAGTAAAAATACCACAGTATGAGAATTACTAATTTATTATATAGTGTAACAGACCTGCCTGGTGACTAGGGTGCTTACTAAAAGACACACGAACAAATAAAATCGGATTTCTTAAAAACTTCAATACAAATTTTTGGAAAATCTCAGCCTCAGTGGGTAAAACAAGGAATTCCAACAGATATTTATACATAAATCAAAGCTGAATCACAAGGGCCAACCTCGAATTGCATCACGTTGCCTTTAACTGAATGAAATGAAAGCCTTTTATACCATAGGTCAAGTAATTTAGAATGGCATGGCAGTTAAGTAAAGGTTCCCAACATATCCTAAATATTCTATAACTTATTACACTAGAACCAAAAGCGTTTGAAATCACACATAACAATAACAACTCACAGGGTGCCATTCCGACTTCTAGCAGTCCATCAATCCTAGGTATATGCATCAATTTATCAGGTTAACATATACCATGTCAAGTTTAACTCCATGACATATAATATTCCCTTATTCTACATACAAATTATGCATCAATTTATCAAGCTATTAAATAGAGATAACTTCAATGTAAGATAATGTGTTACCCATCAACACCTTTCAAATACTTTCATATCTTTACATAAAGCTCAGTAACCACCACCCCTGAACAGAACAACACCTAGAAATGGTGATTACGTCCTCTGAGGTGAGATATGGATCAGGAGTTCTTAATGTGTTATGAACATACTCTAGAATTTACTACAGGGGAGACATGAATTTAGGGAGTACCTTTTTACAGTGGCTTGCTTCTTTCTGTAAACATAACAGATGAACAAGATCAAACAACCGAGCAATATCTTCCCACTAGAGATGACAAACTTAGCATTGCCAAACTTCAAATTGATTGCACGGAAGCACCAGAAACACGGTTCTATTCGTTCCGCCAGTCTTGGAACAACTTCTTTTGAACTATACTTTTTCTTGTCTGCATGTTTGCCTTTCAAGGATTTAGGTGAACCGTCATACACATTTTGTTCTTTCACAGAATCAGCTGCAATGTTACCTGTAGGCGACTGTGAAAAGGAATCTTGAGACAAAATTGTACTTTTTGAAGAGCGCATTGAGTTTAACTTTCTCAGAAGCCCCTACAAATACAATGGCAAATCATTAACTAGTAAAAAAATGGGAAAATCACATTATGGACAAATAGAAGCAATCTGTAAAAGAAGAGGATTTTTTTTTTGTGTTCATTATTTTCAGTTAAAGAACCAAAGAGTGTGGCTGTGGCTATTACATGTTTTCAGCCAAAACCCCACCATAACTCTGTTTCACATTTCCTGTTCAAATTCCGGATCACAAAAGCTAATCTTGATTTATATAATGATATAAACTTAATCTGCAGAGAAAATCCGTGTTTACCTGTCGATTTTCCTTAGGCAATGAAGCACTCTCAACCCAAGAAATTGCAAGATCTACTTCTTTTAGAACGGTGGCAAGAAGTGTGACAACATAGACCTCGACAACTTGCAAATATTGATCAATTCCAAGAACTAAGTGCCTGTCATATCTACTTTCAGAATCTATGTTTGCTTCTGTAACCACTGCGGCATATTGTGCATCCCCAAGACTCCACCCATTAAGATATTCCTCTAGAAATTTTTGAGTGCCAGAAACAGAACCTGCAGCTATTTGAAAACAGGCTCTGGACAAAAAGAGGAAATAAATAAATGAACAATACAAAAGAGGAAAATAAATAAATGAACATGACAATCCTAGTATGTAACCACTTCGCAATGCAATACTTATAGCCATCATCACATGTATTATTTTAAAAAGCCCTTGTGAGACACTCCCAGACTGATACAGAAAGACAAGCACAAAATGTAGAATCGTGAATAAGCTATCTCGGATATGTAGGAAATTAGGAATTAGGAATGAAATAACGTATGCAGTTAATCACTTCATCATCATATCAAAAATAAAACGACCATCAAATAAAATGGCCAAATCCTTTTCATATGTGGCATGTTAAATTATTATTAACTGGAAGATCATAAGGGAAACAAGATTAACCAAAACAATAAGAGTGAAGCTAAGCATACCCAGTAAGAAGAACTTGAACTGGAATAGCCTTCACTAAAGTGAAATACAGTCTGAGTTGATCCAGAATCTCTGGTGTCCTGCAACAAGCCATAGATTCATGAATTGATCATCAATGATAAGATATAATAATTACAATAAAGGGCAGCTTAGTGCATGAGGCGAGGCTCCCACCTAGTGGAGTCTGGGGAGGGTCAACACAGTCTCAATCCCGTAAACGGAGAGGCTGTTTCTAAGATTTGAACCCGCGACCCTCTAGGTGACGAGGCAATATCCTTACTATTGCGCTGAAGCTCACCCTCTAAGATATAGTAATTATAACGCTAACAACAAAAAATAGCCCAAAATTGAACAAATAACATAATTCTGACAAAACATTTCTGGACCTATCATTTTTATAGTAACAAATAACAATAATAAAGTGTTCCTACTTCTATTCTATTTACACATTAAATTAAATTCGACACGAATGGGAATGAGAGAGAGAGAGAGAGAGCAGGTTAGTTGCCTGCCAAGTTGGTTGAATGACTGAACCAGCACCATGGCAGCTGACTCTACCATATCATGAGTGGCGATGCCGCCGCCTCCATCATCATGAAGGCGCTTCAAGACGGAGGAAGCTAATGATGCCGCTTCTTCATACATGGAGCAAACAAGGTAGCTGCAGTGCAAAAAAAACACATACGATGGATAATTAGGTATCTATCTGCAATAATAGCCACAAAATTTCATTTTTCGATTATATCATATTCCTTATCAATTTAATCGAATCCAGGAGGGAATTTCGCACAGACGAAGAGTTAGCGGGTCGAATTTCGATTCGCAATTTGAAACAAAAGTAATTTTATATATATTATAATTAATACCTCTCAGAAACCTCAATTTGATTCCATATGGCGTCGGAGGCGTCCGAGTCGGTCGTAATTTCCATCGTCTCAGTCTCAGCCTCAGCTTCAGAGACACACACAAGCGAGGGTATATGAAAGGAAAGGAATATCTGTGGTGGCAGAGCAGCACGGAGTCAAGCAGTGCAGGGCGGAGCTGAGTAACGTGGGGCCAATCTGGGCTCGTAACTGAGCTCTGTGTGGGGAAAATATATAGTGGGAAAATTTCCTTTTTCTTTTCTTAAAAAAATATTATTTGACTAAAACTCCCAAATTACCCCTCACAAAAATAAACACCGTTATAGCCTCTCATAATTTCAAAAGGTGGGCATATAACCTCTTCATAATTTTCAAATCCGTAGAATTGATCTCTAACAAAAATAAGCACTACTTTATTGCTTTATAATTTTAAAAAATAGATAAATAAGTCCTTTAATGAAATTCATCTTAACCTCACATGCAATCTCTCACAATGCTCATTATAAATGATGAGTCACACTTACACTCCCATGTTGACAAGAGCATAATGAGAGCAAAGTCTATAGATAACATTTTATGTTAAAATGACATTATTTTGAATACATACTACTAAAATTTATTTACTCACTTTTATTCATTGTTTATTTTCGTGAGGAGTTATTTTGTTCGATTTAAAAAATTAGGAACTTATTTATCTATTTTTTTAAATTACAATGTATCAAAATAATGTTTATTTTAGTGATAAACCAATTTGTTCAATTTAAAAATTGTGAAGTATCAATTTAAAAGTCTACTTTCTTATTTTTTATTGCGAGTATAACTTTACTTATATATACTCACAATAAAATTTACTTTTATTACAACGTAATATAATTGTGTTCATGGAATAATATGAAACGTGTGAAAAATTGGATGATTAAGAGTTATATTAAATATTACTTGAAAGTAACAAAAATATAATTTAACTTATTAACTTAAAAGAAATATGAGTAAATTAGTTTCTCTAATATTTCAATTCAACCAAACTAATTTTCCTATATTTTGGATAAATTGATTTTTGATAAATTTAAAAATAAGACACGTTAATTTATCTACATCCACGTAAGTGTTTTACTTTTTAAAAAAAATTGTAAAAAATTATAAATTTATCAAAGATTAATTTGATCAAAAATATTTTAGGATGGCTAATTTGACCAAAAATATCATAGAAAAATTAATTTGGCTGATTACTCATTAGTCAATAACAATAAACAGCAAACAAAAGAACAATTTTTTTTTGACGAGTGGACAAAAGAACATTGAAAGTAGGTAAACGAAAAATGGGGAAAAAAAAAAGAGGAAGAAGAAAGAAGGACCATAGAAACGGCGCGTTTCGATTTTGATAAAGCTAAGCTAAAAACCCTAAACGCCTAAACCCTGAAGCGGTCGAAGCTCTACAACGAGCCATTGCTGGTGGCGACAGTGAGAGTTTCATAGAAGAAGAAGAAGGAGCATCAGCATGGGAATATTCGAACCTTTCAGGGCCATCGGATGCATAACAAGCGGCGTCCCGTTCTCCGTTCAGAGACTTGGCACCGAAACTTTCGTCACTGTCAGCGTCGGAAAGGCCTTTCAAGTTTTCAACGTAATTTCATATTTTCTGTTTTCCTTTTTATTTTCCTTACCATTTTTATGTTTCGATGATTTACATTTCAATCAAATTCATCGTTGATTCTGAATTTTTTTCATCTGCAGTGTGCAAAGCTCACTTTGGTTCTAGTAGGTAATAACACTGTTATTCATTTTTTTTCTTTTTCAAACCCTTATCTCGTTATTTTTCATTTTGTTTAAGCTTTTTATTTAATTTAAAATACAAAAAAAAATTGCAATTGTGTATGAAGGTCCTCAACTGCCTAAGAAGATTGGTGCACTTGCATCATACAGAGAATACACTTTTGCTGCATATGGGAACGAAATTGGAGTCTTCAAGCGGGCGCACCAGGCAAACGCTCTTTCTGTGTTTTTGCTTTACTCTTTTTGGGGGCATTTGAGGAATTTTAAAAAATCGTGACCTTTTTAATTTTTTTTTTAATATTTTCAGGTTGCAACTTGGAGCAAGCATAATGATAAAGTTAAATTGCTGCTGTTGTTTGGTGATCATGTTATCAGTGTTGATGTTCGCTGCAACATGTTATTGTGGCCATTTAAGGGAGACAGTGATCAGAACCTTGCCCCATCTGGGCAGATTATGCTAGATCAGAGTTTTAGCCCCAGCTGTATAATGCATCCCGATACTTACCTAAATAAGGTAATCATGTTTTTCTGCGTATACCATATATTGACAGAAATTGTAGTTTTTAGATTTCAGTTGCGGTTGAAACGCCTTTTACTAAAATTGAGGACAGAAGAGTGCAGCCGCGATTGCAGTTGCAGGTCTGATACAGTCGCCGAGACTGCTAAATATGCGATATTGTGGCTGCAAGTGTGGTTGCAGACCGCAATTTAAAAGCCTAAAGCCACTATAAGTTAAGACTTCACTTTATGATTGAGAAACATTTGATCAGGTTCTTGTTGGGAGCGAGCAAGGTCCTATGCAGCTTTGGAACATCAGCACGAAGAAAAGAATATTTGAGTTTAAGGGATGGGATTCACCTATCACCTGTTGTGTTTCGTCCCCTGCACTGGATGTGGTTGCGGTTGGGTGTGCTGATGGAAGGATTCATGTTCACAACATTCGTTACAATGAAGAATTGGTTACATTTACACATTCTGCTCGAGGTTCTGTCACTGCCTTATCTTTCAGCACTGGTAAGAGCTGGATATATTGTATATCACACATAATTGTATTCAAAAAGTGCCTCTCTTCTTCAAGATACTAAAGTGTAATTATGTGGTTCATGCTTATTTTCTTTGGTTTATTTTACATGTTTTAGATGGGCAGCCCCTTCTAGCTTCTGGAGGTTCATCTGGTGTCATAAGCGTATGGAATCTGGAAAAGAAAAGACTCCAGTCAGTTGTACAAGAGGCTCATGATAACGTGATCACATCACTACACTTTTTTGTGAATGAGCCTGTGCTTATGAGTTCATCGGCAGATAACTCTATTAAAGTGAGGATTCTTTTTTAAGATACATACTTGCATGCTTGCATACATATATTTTTATTAAATTTCTTGGTAAACATTACTTATTGGAAGTTTGCTAGGAAAAGAAAAGAAAGGAGGTTGTTTATTTATTGAAGGTATTTTAAATATAACTAGTAAGTGGATGTTTGCGGCGTCATTCTAATCATTGGCAATGTGACATTATTTTCCTTAATGATGAGGGATTTTTCATAGAACAATATAAATGTATAATCACTTAGATTATGGTTGTAGTGTACACCTAGCAAATTTGGTTATTGCATTCCCACATAATGAGTTTATTAGTCCTTTGTGCTTTACTGATTGCTGCCTACATTGAGTGTGCGCTTAAATATTTTTGGTTTTTGGTTTATTTTCCATGTAATGGAGTAAACTGGTGCTTCTGATTAACTTTCTTATTTTGTATTAATATAGTTAATTTATTCTAGTGGAGAAAGTTTTGTTAAGCTTCATGGTTGAGCAGAGGAAAATAATAAAATAGGATTAAAGAGGAATAATCAAAGAGCGATAAATATAATTAATATTATGGAATCGATGTATATTGTTGTGTGTCTCATCACATAGAGATGCTCCAATGCATAATGAAAGTCAATCAACCTAGAATAAACTAAATCAAATAAGATCAATCTAAGAGGTAGAATATATTTATTTTTATTCCTAACACTCCCCCTCAAGCTAAAGCACATAGAGCTTTAAGCTTGTTACATTTTAGCGGAGGAGGTAGAGGCGCGCGTGGAGGAGGCACATGCGGAAGACGCACACACAGAGGAAGGCACGTGCAAAAGAGGCACAATGGTTAGCATGGGAATTAAGCACTGAGACCATTGGAAAGGCGTAGGCATAGTGGCACGTGAATCAAGCACTGGAACCATTGGAAAGGCGTACGCACAATGGCACAGGAATGAAGAACCGAAACCACCGGAAAGGAGTAGGCACAGTGGCATGGGAATAAAGCACTGGAACCACCAGAAAGGAGTGGGCACAGTGGCAACAGGAATGAAGCACTGGAACCACCGGAATTTAGGCACAGTGGTTAGCGAGAATGAAGCACCGCGAACCACCGGAAAGTAGGCATAGTAGCAAGCACGTGAATGAAGCATCGCTTCCCCTCGTGGGTTGAACACGGTAGCAATAAGTAGAGGTACTAGTGACAGACAAATGGAGGTGAAGAGTCTAGAAACAAGTTTGGAACAACCTTTAGAGTCTCTAGCAGCCATAGGTCACACACAAACAGGCAAAATTGGAAAACTAGAAAAGTGTGACTAAGCAGTGGTCGGTTAGACACAAGGACAAATTTGGAACGATGAGGCCAAGACAATCTCGACAGTGCAAGCAGCGGTGGACACGCCATCACGCACTGCGGGAAGCAGCAGCGCATGGGTTTGCATCAGGGGCGAAGTGATGCACCTGAGAGCGTGTGTGAGCTCGGAATGCATTGCGACAACCGTTGGTTGCAGCAGCAAAGGATCACGATCTTGGTTATGGGGTCGCCGGATGTAAAAGTTGCTGGAAAGGCTCACCGGCAGCTGAAAATGGCGGCTGACAGTGGTTGAGCTTGCTGGAATTGATGCACAACAATGGTAACTGGAAGGAGGGCGCAATTTGGGTGAAAAGAGCTTTGGGAAAAAAAATTAGCCACCAAAGAAGGTTAAAGAGATTAAAATAGAGTTCCCATTTTGTACTAGAACTCTAGTAGCGGAAGAGTGACGAGACAGGTCACGGAGGATGGTACCACTCTGATACCATGTTAAGTTTCATGGTTGAGCAGAGGATAATAATAAAATAGGATTAAAGAGGAATAATCAAAGAGCGATAAATATAACTAATATTATGGAATCGATTTATGTTGTTGTGTGTCTCATTGCATAGAGATGTTCCAATTTATATGCTAGAAAGAAAATCAATGTATAATGAAAGTAAATCAACCTAGAATAAACTAAAATAAGATCAATCTAAGATATAGAATATATTTATTTTTATTCTTAACAAGTTTTTCAATTTTTTTGGTTTGGTGTCTGATTTGAATTGGTGTGATTTTTCTTTCAAATTTTCTTATGCATGAAGACGTTTGAATATATGTGGTTTTTTCCTCCTCAGATGTGGATTTTTGATACAAGTGATGGTGATCCTCGCCTTTTGCGCTTTCGAAGTGGCCATAGTGCTCCTCCCCTTTGCATAAAGTAATAATTATTTTCCAGGTGTTAATTTATTTTGGAAATTTCTCGATCAACTTTGTTGTGTATGTTCTTATATCTCTGTGAATACATATGGAAACAACTTTTTTATCTTCATCATTTGGTGCTTTTTATTCTTCGCTATTTATTGTCACTTCCTCGAATGAAAGTTAATTCTGTCTACTTTTTGTTGCATTTGGTTAGAAAGTAATGCTGGGCCTTCTAAATTTGAACGAAGGTCTCTACTATTCTTAATCATGCTTTGGAACGAGATTGTTTTCTTGGCCTCTATATGATGTCCTGCATGTGGATTCTTATGTCTAGACCCCCCTATGTTGATTTACAGAGGGACATGAGAACTATTTTGTATTAATAGTTTTGTATGAGGTTTTGCTTTATTCCTGTTTGGTTGATTTTTGTGATGGAGAATTTATATAACCAAAAAGATTATAATCGTTTGGATTTTTGTTTTCCTTTTTCTGTATGATCATCATATTATGTACTGGTTTTAGTTTTTGCACTTTCAATTTGGCATGTGTCATGACCTATGTCGCACTTGCTTATATATGGCAGGTTTTATGCCAATGGAAGACATATTCTTTCTGCTGGTCAGGATCGTGCCTTTCGGCTTTTTTCTGTAGTTCAGGTTGGTTGTCATTCAGTTGCAGGATTTTTGTTTGCGTAATCTAGGGTACTTTTTTATGTTCTAGTTGTGAAATTTCTTGGCCTATATAAAAATATTCCTTATTTAGTTCGTTAAAATCAGCTTATTTCATTTTCTTCTTAGTTAATTGATAGTCTGGCACAAAATGATATGGTCATCCTTGAAACCTACTCCATAAGAGCACTTGGCAAGGGTGCATTGCTGCCACTATTATCTACAGTCAATGATGCAACCAAAGCTAGTCCCTAGCTAATAATATGCCTATGCCTATTGAAATAATAGCCTTCATCTCCTGTAAATTTGCCTTGTTCATTCAATGCAACAAGCCGATGTTAATGTGCAATCAGATAAAATGTATAAACTAGTCTATTTAAATTCTGTCATTTGCCCCCTCCAAGCTTGTTGGCATGTATATTTATCTTTTCCCCTTTATTAGATTTGCTATTCCTCTCCATGGTTTAATATTTTATGCATGTTTACTGTGCATTTATTTACTCAATATTGCTTTCCCCATTTTTAGTATGTTGATGTGTTTCTTGAAATTTTAACAGGACCAACAAAGTAGGGAGCTTTCTCAACATCATGTTTCTAGGCGCGCTAAGAAACTTAGAGTGAAGGTATGACTGATGCTTCATTCTGACCCTATTAGTGCTTAATGGAGCATACGAAAGCATTGACAAAATAAATTCTGAAGGATTTGGTTTAGATACTATGGTTTTGTAATTACTGGGAGTCAGGAGCATGGAAATACACACAAACATGTTTCACTAGTGATAAACCTTTTTTCTCACATCCTTGGAAACCCGACACCAAAATTTGTAGTATAATGTTAATCTGAATCAGTTGCTTTTGTATGATTATGCTTTCTAGTGTTGCATCGATTCAGTATAGTAGTCACAATTTGGTTGGAAATGACTTGTTAAGTGAGAGTGATGTAGGTCTGTGTGCTGTCTGTTTTTGCTAGTTTTCTTTCCCTCATGGTGGGTTTGTGTGTCTTAATGTTTTGTACAGGAAGAAGAAATAAAGTTGAAGCCTGTGGTTGCATTTGATTGTGGTGAGTTCTTTCTCTGCTATTCATACATTCAGATGCGCTGGAGACCAAACTTATACATGGAATGGAACTTCGTCAGATAACTTCTTGCGTATGCTAATTGTTTCTTGGACAATTGATTTAGCTAAACCATGGCTGATAAATAGTTGATTATATAGGCTAACAAAGACGTGTGTGCTGAATGGTATTATATGTTTTACCTTCTGGATAGTTTGGTTATGATTTTGTAGTTGGCCACAAAATGTTGGGATTTAGGCTGCCTTTTTTCAAAAATATAATAAGAAAATTGTTGAGTTGGAGAGAAGAAAATTACTGGGAATTTGAAGGATAAGGGATTGCCCTAGTGAAGAAGAAAAATATAACAACTAAGAAACAGAGAAAACATCCATATTGTCACCCCTTAATATTTTCCCAAACCAGCTGTTGAGCCAAAAAAAGGCTCCTTAAATTTGTTTTTTAAATAGAAAGCTCCTTGAAAATAAAATCTCATAATTGTATTCACTTACTTTTTTTATACAAAGAAGCATAATTGTATTTGCTTGCTTACACATTTATCTGCATGTTTCTATATTATTGCACCTTTCTATGCTTAATGTAATGTATTATAATCGGCTATCACAAGTATCACATGTTCTTTTCTTGTACAAACTTCAGCTGAAATTAGAGAACGTGATTGGTGCAATGTGGTTACTTGTCATATGGATACTGCTCAAGCATATATGTGGAGACTTCAAAATTTTGTTCTTGGTGAACATATATTGAATCCATGTCCAGAAAATCCCACACCTGTAAAGGTTAGGGTCCAACTTCATTCAATATTTTTTGTTGCCTAACAGTTGCTGCTTCCATGGAAATATAGAAGATATGAGTGAATTGTACAGGCTGTTTTAAAGTTTTGTTGTGTTGGGCAGTAAAAAGCTAATAGTAGAACAAACTCAATTTTACAGAAATGAGGATGTTGCGTTGGATGAGTGGACACACTAGACAAGATAGGATTAGGAACGATTGCATTAGGGAGAAGGTTAGGGTAGCACCTATAGTAGAAAAAATGGTAGAATCTCGTCTTAAGTGGTTTGGACATGTGAGGAGTGTTAAACTTAGAAAAATGTAGGTCGAAATTGTGCTTTCTCCTGTTGGAGAATTCTCATTTAAATAGTGATAATACAATCTGTCCAATAATGTGACAATTAATGTGCTATAAATGCTAATTTTCTATAACTGGGCTATCTAATAATAACCTAATCATGACTGTACAATTATGCAGAGTCTGGTGCTTTTAAAAGGGCAACAAATCTGCGCTAATAATAAATAATATCCTAATAATCAATTCTAAATATTTTGCCAAATCAAATCCGTCAATCAATTCTAAATATTTTGCCAAATCAAATCTGTTGACATCCCCCCTCAAATTGATGCTGGTAAGTCAATAAGCAGCAATTTGCTAATTAAGAAATTATGACGTGGATGTGTCAAAGATTTGTTAGGATGTCAACAAGTTGAACAGAGATAGAGACATGAGGCAAAGTGATAATTCGACGGTCATAGGCTTCCCAAATTGAGTGACAATCAACTTCTATGTGCTTTGTTCTTTCATGGTATATAGGATTTGCTGTAATTTGTATGGCACTGGTGTTGTCAGCATGGAGTGGACAGCGAAAGAGATGTCAGGTCATGCGATGGTTAGGTAGATAAGACTTCCAACCAACCTCCGGTAGAAAGTAGGGTCTTGTAGAAGTTCACCTTCATCCCGTCTTAATTTGACATTAATTTCCATGGGAGTGTCGACAGGAGATGCATTGGTGAGATCAGCTAACTGAATTAGATCTTGAATATATTTGTGTTGATTGACATAGATGCCTTTTTGTTGAAAATGTACTTTTAGTCCCAAGAAGTAAGTAAGCCTGCCAAGATCTTTCATGTGGAAAGTGGAATGCAACAGTTTCTTGATTGTAGAGATAGCCTCTTGATCTGATCCGGTGATCACAATATCGTCCACATAAACAAGGAGTGTCACAATTCCTTTTGAGGTCTTTTGTATAAACAGTGACGGATCATATCTGCTTTGTATGAAGGAAAAACCAAGTGGTGTGGTTCGAAACTTTTCAAACCATACTCTAGGTGCCTGTTTCAAGCCATATAAAGAACGCTTCAGTTTGCAAACAAAATTAGGTAAAGATGAAGGCGTACCGGTAGGAAGTTTAATGTAAACTTCCTCCTTGAGGTCACCATGGAGGAATGCGTTCTTGACATCCATCTGGATTATTTGCCAAGATTCAGAGGCAGCAATGGCAAGAATAGTACGCACAATTGTCATTTTGGCCACAGGTGCAAGAGTCTCCTCATAGTCAAGACCAAATTCTTGCCTATTGCCAAGAACAACCAATTTAGCCTTGTATCGATCTGTGGATCCGTCCAATCGAAGCTTTATAGTGAAGACAAATTTGCTGCCAAGAGGTTTGATAGATGGAGGGCAGGGAACAACGTCCCATGTCTGATTTTCTTCTAGTGCTAGAAGTTCTGCTTGAATAGCTTCCTGCCAACATTTATGCTCCATGGCCTGGTTATAGGAAGAAGGAATAGGAACAAATGCTAAAGTTGCTTTCAAAGATAAAGGGGTTGAAAAACCATACCTTTTCGGTGGTTTATGAACGCAAGTACTACGATGTAAAGGAGGTGGATCAGCAGCCAGGGATTGATCAGAAGGAGCCCTTGGAGGTAGTGGAATAGCTGGATGTCTTTGGTATACCAAGAGAGGTTTTGGTACTGGTTTTCCTGCAGAAGTGTTAGGAAACAATGGCAAAACAGAAATTGTAGAAGAGTGTCTTAGTTGCAAAAAAAATATGTATCTTCCTGAAATATGACATTTCTAGAAACTCGAAGTCTGTGTAGATTAGGATCATAGCAAAGAAAACCTTTTTGGTGGGCTGAATAACCAAGAAAAGCTCATTTAACAGATTGAGCTATGAGCTTGGTGCGTTCATGTGGGGGAAGATGGACATAACACACAACCAAAAGTGCGAAGATTGGAATAAGTGGGTTTGTGAACAAATAACTGGGAGAAAGGAGAATCATTGTTTAATGATGGAGAATGAAGTCGATTAATAAGGTGGACAGCAGTAGAGAGAGCTTCACACCAAAACTAAGATGGCACAAAAGATTCCAACATAAGGGTTCGGACAACATCAAGAAGATGACGATTTTTTCTTCCAACTACCCCATTTTGTTGGGGTGTGGAAGGACATGACCTTTGACATAGAATACCATTTTCCTGCAAGAACTTTTGAAATAAATTAGATGTGCATTCCCCCCAATATCAGAATGTAGAATTTTAATTTTGGAGGAAAATTGTGTCTAAGCATAGGCATGAAAAAATTTGAAGGCGGAGAATGCTGCATCTTTAGATCGTAAAAAATAGATTCATGTGAAACGACTATAGTCGTCAATGAAAGTGATAAAATATTTGTAATGAGCATGAGATATAACAGGTGCTATCCCCCATAAGTCACTATGAATCATATTAAAGGGCTGGGTTTCATTTGATTGATGAATCGGAAATGGTAGAATCTTACTTTTACCAAATTTACATGAGTTACATTGAAATTGAACAGCACTAAGATATGGTGAAAAAATTTTATTACCAAGAACACCAGATTTCATCAAGTCATGAAGTACAT
Source organism: Nissolia schottii (assembly GCA_003254905.1). NCBI lineage: Eukaryota > Viridiplantae > Streptophyta > Magnoliopsida > Fabales > Fabaceae > Nissolia > Nissolia schottii. Next base: position 34,651 of record QANU01009110.1, read on the forward strand.
GACAGTTTGGGTGACCAAGACGCTTGTGCCATATTTGGAAATTGGCTGTAGCAACATTACAAGAAACAAAAGGCAGAAAAGAACATGGAGATAAAGGAAAAAGACGTCCAACTTTACGCCCCTTCGCGATCATCTTCCCTGAGTGTTGATCCTGCACAAGACAACTAGATTTTGAGAATTTAACCCGACAATCATTATCAACTAATTGACCAATAGAAATAAGGTTACTAGTGAGACCAGGGGAAACAAAAACATTGGTTAAGGATGAGGAAATATCACCAATTGCTGTGATCGGTAAATTATTTCCATCAGCAGTATGAATTTGGAGATTACCAGAGTATTTTGTGACATTTGTAGGAGTATCAGTAGTGTTGGTCATATGATTGGATGCCCTGGAGTCAAAGTACCAATGAGAACCTGTATTAGAAGGTTTACCTGAAAGTCCTAAAGCAGAAAAGGCTGAAATTATCATTTGTTGGACCATTTCAAGGGTCAAGGTTTGTACAGGAGTTGGAGCATTCGGAACTACAGAACCAGAAGCAGTGGAAGAACCAACAGAGGCAGTAAATGCTGTTGCAGTTCTCTTTGGTGGTCATATAGGATATTCCTTAATGATGTGACCATCTTTTTTCCAATAGCTGCAGAACTTTTTAGGACACACTGAAGCAAACTGTTCAAATCCTTTGCAGCAGAAACACTGGAGAGCCGTCAAGTCTCGTCCTCTAGGCTTGCCTTGGACAGCATATGCAATTGGAAGAGTGGCAGAATTCTGTTGTTCCAAGTGTGTTTGAGTTAGGAGACGTTGTACTTCATGAAGAAGCTCATTAAGGCATGCATCCAAGGTGAGGACAGTAGCCCAATTCATGAGATTGGACCAAATACCCTCAAAATCAGATCTCAATTTCATAAGAAATTGATCTCTGAGTAGTTTCATGAACTTTCTGCACTGCAATTTGATCTACAGGACAAATCTTCGTAAACAATGTTAGTGTATTCAGCCCAAAGAGTCATGAAAGAAGAATAAAATTCAGAAATTGTTAGACTATCCTATTGAAACATGGCAATTTCATGTTCAAGCTGGAACCTGCGAGCAGTGTTATTTTGGCTATATATTTTCTTCAGATAGGCCCACATCTTGGCTGCAGTGTTGAATGGTCTGAGGTTGAGAACAATATTGGGATTAACAGACCCTATGATCCATGCCATGACTTGAGCATCTTTGACTTCCCACTGTCAACATGACCCTAAAGGTCCTTACCCTTGACAAAGATCTGGAACTAGAATGCCCATGCTGGATAGTTCTTGCCATTAAGACGAATGAACAAGACATCATACTTTTCAGTAGACATGAGGCTGAGAATAAATCACAAGGAAGAAATCGCAGAAGAGACAAAGAACAAGACTAGGACAGACTTGAGAAAAGGAACAAAAGGAACAAGAGCCTCGGTCTTAGAAACTTAGAACTAGGGTAGGATCGCAACCTAGATTGATACCATGTTAAACTTAGAAAATGTAGGTTGAAACTATGCTTTCTCCTGTTGGAGAATTCTCATTTAAATAGTGATAATACAATCTGTCCATTAATGTGACAGTTAATGTGCTACAAATGCTAATTTCCTATAACTAGGCTATCTAATAATAACCTAATCATGACTGTACAATTATGCAGAGTCTGGTGCTTTTAAAAGGGCAACAAATCTGCGCTAATAATAAATAATATCCTAATAATCAATTCTAAATATTTTGCCAAATCAAATCCGTCAATCAATTCTAAATATTTTGCCAAATCAAATCCGTTGACAAGGAGAAGACCAGTAGAAGACCCAATAAGGAAAATAAATCAAATGGCGGGTAATTCATTAGCTAGAGGTATGGGGAGACCTATAAAAACTATAGAGGAAACTATTAGAAAAGATTTAGAGGTTAATGATCTGCATGAAAACATGGTCCTTAACAGGGTACTGTGGTGTCGCTTAATCCATTTAGCCAACTCTACGTAGTGGGAAAAGGCTCAGTTGTTGTTTCAAAAGTTTTGTTGCCTTAAGTTCCTTTCATAATAGCACTAGCTGTTGGATGTGTGACATAATAAAGTTACTAAACTTGTGGCATTTCTCTCTTAGGGTGTCATTGTTTATGCGGCTTGGCTTAGGAGTGGCCTAAAGGGAACTTAGTAAGGAATCGGACAAGGAAAACATTCAAATTAAAGTAAAACATTTAAAACACTGGGAACTTAAAAAGCATTCCTTTTCATTGAATGATTTCCACTTTTGATTCTTTAACAAGTGCCTTTAGAGCACTCATTGGCAAAACCCTTATGTACATTTTGGCAAACCATGGTTGATTCTAGTTGACTTATGCTTTCTTATGATAACAGGCTTGTGCCATCAGTGTATGTGGAAATTTTGCCGTTTTAGGGACAGCAGGTGGTTGGATTGAAAAGTTTAACCTTCAATCTGGAATTCGCCGGGGTGCTTACATTGACATGTCAGAATCAAGAAGTTATGCTCATGATGGTGAAGTGGTTGGAGTTGCTTGCGACTCAACAAATACTCTCATGATAAGTGCAGGATATCAAGGAGATATAAAGGTTCATATTTCATGTTTGAAGGCAATCCGTAATTGTCACTAGTGATAAACAAGATAATCACTTTGGTTAGCATTGCTACGTTAAATGAAATCCTCATAATGTTTTTGCAGGTTTGGGATTTCAGAGAGCGTGAACTTAAATCCAGATGGGAGATTGGTTCTTCTGTTGTCAAGATTGTTTACCATCGTTATAGTGGTAAACTGAGTTTTATCTATCCATATTTTTTTTATCTGTGTTTTTGTTTCTAATCACTTCCTCATGATTTCTTTGTTGTTTAAAAAAAAAATGTATGAATAAAGAAGAAATTCCTGCCTTATAATTCATACTATTGGGTCATTATGTGATTAAAGTGTTCTAATGATTTGTAGGTCTCCTGGCTACAGTAGCAGATGATTTAACAATCAGATTGTTTGATGTTGTGGCTTTTAGACTTGTTCGTAAGTTTGAAGGTCACACTGATCGCGTAACAGACTTGTGCTTCAGTGAGGATGGGAAGTGGCTTCTGTCATCTAGTATGGATGGAAGTCTTCGAATTTGGGATGTGATCTTAGCAAGACAGATTGATGCAATACAAGTTAATGTGCCTATAACAGCATTATCTCTTTCCCCAAACATGGATATATTAGCAACTACTCATGTTGATCAAAATGGGGTATACATGTGGTAAGTTTCTGAATTTATTTCTCATGGTTCATATAAAATAATTTTATGGGAAACATCTTACATTTTCCTAAGTGTTGTTGCATCTAACATATATTGATTATGGTCTTTGGTGTGGGAATGATCCCATAGAACGAGCAGACTGGTTTTCTCTTGTAGGTGAATGTCATTTTCTTGATTGGAGTTAGTGGAGATGTGTCATTATTTGAGGCAACATCCTCCACATAGGGCATAGTTTATCATTTTATTTATTTGGAACAAAGATTTGTGTTGCTAAATTTCTGAAATAAACAGCCCTGAATGGGAAAAGTTAATGTTGCAATTTAAATGACATTGAATGATTGAATTGAATGATGGTTCTAATTGCAGAATGACGTTGAATTAGAAACCATTTTTGACAGTGAGACATTTTATCAGGGTAAACCAGGCAATGTTCTCTAGCTCTTCAGCTGTTGACTCATACGCAAGTGGAAAAGATGTTGTGTGTGTCAAGTTGCCATCTATCTCTTCCACAGAACATTCTCAAGTTGAACAATCTGATGAGGTTGTTAAGGCTTCTCAACCTAAAGATGCTCCGCGCTTTCCAATTCAAGATAAGCAAATACCTGATTTGGTTACTCTCTCGCTGCTGCCAAAGAGCCAGTGGCAAAGCTTGATTAATTTAGACATTATAAAGGTCGGCACTTACTTCTCAGCAGCATTCCCTCTCATGCTAAGATTTTTTGTTGAAACTTTTTTTTCCTTCATTTTTGTTTCTGTTTTCTAGCATGCTCAAGTGACCTAAGTTTGTCTTGATTGTTCATAATGAACTCTAAATTCCAGGTTCGCAATAAACCTATTGAGCCTCCAAAGAAACCTGAAAAGGCTCCATTCTTCTTGCCTTCAGTTCCATCCCTCTCTGGAGAAATATTGTTTGAGCCTGGTAAGTTATCAGTAAAGGAAAAGGATGGAACAGGTGATGAAAAACAAATGAACAAGACAAGATCAGATACACCACCATCCCGTTTTCTGTATCTTCTTCAATCCTCAAAAGAGACTGACAATTGTAAGAACCCAACTATTTTATTCTTATATGCATCTTGTATGTTTGTTTCAGTCAATTAATTGAAGAGTTTATTCATTCTCTGGAAATTTTGGTGCAAGTACATTCCCTAACATTTTTAACATTCCACATTGCAGATGCAGCATTCACCGATTATATCAAAGGATTATCTCCATCATCTCTGGATATGGAACTTCGAATGCTTCAAATCATTGATGACGAGAATGATCAGCAAGGTGAAAAGAAACCTGAGTTGGTATCGACTGAACAGCTTATGGATTATTTCATCCACGAGCTCTCATGCAGAAATAATTTTGAGTTTCTACAAGCTGTCATCAGGTTATTTTTGAAGGTCAGTGACTTTTCTGCTGGTTGTTGGCCAATTTAACTTTTTATTTAGTTCTGATTGTATGTTTACAATGTTTTTTCTTGATCGGGCCAGATACATGGTGAGACTATTAGGCAGCAGTTGCATTTACAAGAAAAGGCTAAAAAGCTCCTAGATATACAGTGCATGGTATGGCAGAGGGTAGATAAATTGTTTCAAAGTACGAGATGTGTGGTTGCCTTTCTCAGCAATTCCCAGATTTAAGGTGTGGCAAGCCAGCAGCCGGGAAAATCTCAACCCTTGAGCATAAAAGGAAAACTAAGCATTGAATCAGTGGCTGTTCTGGACACCGTTGCTTCGGAATACAGAAATCAGGACAGCAAATTGGTCAAAGCTGGTTAATGAGTTTTCCTATTCTCATTAAAGTTCTGTGGATCATGAGACAGGAATTTTCTTAACGGGATCAAAAGTAGTTCTGTGCACTCAGCTCCATGCTAGAGAAAATTTTGTTATGCATATCTTGTATCAGTCTAATTTGCAATTTGCTATTTCTATCAATAGAAATTTTACAGCTTTAATGCACATTATTTTCCTCCTTCCCTTACAGTTTTGTAGCTGAAGGGGTAAAGCAGTTGTTTGAATGTAAGAGGGATGTAAACGGCATTCAAAAGTAGAAATTGCAACTCTTTTGTACTTTATTTTTATATGATTATTTATACATTTGTTTTTTATATCAGTGCTTCGATCAAATAGAAATTTTACAGCTTTAATTCGCATTATTTTCCTCCTTTCTTACATACTGTTACGCAGCTGAAGTGGTAAAGCGATTGTTTAGTAAGACATACAAAAGCATAAATTGAAACACTTTGTAATTGTTTTCACACATTTATACAGTTTTTGTTGAGCTTTTGCCAGGATTAAGCAATACTCGACTTCGATACTCTCCAAGGGCCCATATGGGAAAGATGTTTCTGTATGCAGAGTAACTGATAGCACAATTATTGTTGAAGACTCCAATTATTTCCTGCAATGGAAGATTGGAATAGGTATTCGTTAAATGCACCCACAATGCACATTTATGGTATGTAGTTTTAACAGAGTCATCAACATGTGAGATAGAATTCAATGGATATGACTCACACTTTTCTATGAATGAGAAGCTGATACCAAAATAGGTTTGAAAAAGAGATTGCCTTCTTCTAACATCATGCATGTGTTATCCCTAGGATTATTACACTGTATATGCAGGTAGTTAGGTGTCTGTATAATTTATAGTACGTTTGCGACAAGAACATCTTTTTGTGAGGTTCTATGTAACTGACCATTAGGTGTCTGTATAGTTTATAGTACATTTACGACAAGAACATCTTTTTGTGAGGTTCTGTGTAACTGACCATAACACCGGAGTCATCATTTTGGTAGACAGCTCTCCTTTTCCTAGTAAATGAAAAGTAATTTAAAAAGAATATTTTACTCTTCTTAATTAGCAACTGATGTTTTCTCTGATTAGTTAATTCATTTCGTAACTTTTGTAAAGCTGAATTCACAGTTGCACCTTCTCCCAACTAAGTTTAGTGAAAAATTCAGGAGAAATTTATAAAAATAATAAAAAATTTAAAAAAAAAAAAAAAAACAAGTTGAAAAAAATGCTTGCCACCACCCTGAAATTTTCACTCATAATTTTAGGGGATGCCAAATTGACAATTTTTTTTTTCCTTTTTTCCAGTTCACTATATATATTATACTAAAATACCTGTTGGGGAAATTCCCCGTTTTCCATTTGTGAATTGATTAACAGCTTAGCCGCACGATGCAATGGGGTTGGCTCTCTCTGGGCCTACATCATATAAAATGAATAATATGATTCCAAATGAATAGGTTCTCCAATTCCTTAATCAATGCTATTGAGTTTGGGTTCTGAGATCAAAACAATTTATGCTGGAAGAGACCTCCCCACTTAAGTGGATCATCTTTCAATCCCTTGAACCGGACATAATCATCGGTGGACCAAAGGTTGGCCAGATTAAGGTGGTTAAAGAGGGGGGGAAAATTGAACTTAATTTGACATTGCTTAATGTTGTTATACCTGGCCTGCTTCAATTAGTGCCAACATAGCCCATGAAGTGTTCACTAGATGTGACTTGTTTCCTTCCAGATTTGTGTATACCTGTTTGTACCATTAATTAGCAACAACAAACATGTTCGTGTAAAAGAACTATGATATGATAGGGTGCAAGCTTCATGTTACCTTAAGTTGGGATGAGAGGTAGCTCTCTCCCCAGCCACCAGAAAGGTTCTGTTTGGAAAGCAGAAAATCACATGCTCTTCTAATGCTGTGACTTTCTTGGTAGGTCCTACCAGCAGCTATGAGCCCCTTAATTCCAAACCATGTTCCATAGGTAAAGCAGACTCCCCATGACCCATACCTAGTTTAATTGATTACAAATCTTAATGCATTTTGACTTTGGTCATACAATTTGGTCACTGCCAACACTAGTAGAAGGTTCAAGAGAAACTTGAAGATAAAGCAATTAGAGTTCACTTTTTAATGCTTACATTTACATGATTGTCAGACAACCAAAATTTTGCCAAAATTTAGTTGCAAGAACGACGTGATATATGATTATTGATTTTAAGTTAAATAAGTGGATTCTACCATTTTATTTTATTTTGGCTGTTTAACATTGCTATAAAAGAAAAAGAAATATTTATACTTTAATTGTCAAAGCTGTGATTGCATATTTTAGGAAGTTTTATATTTTATTCTTAGTATGTATTTATTCTGTATCTTGGTGTTAATACTAGGATTTGTTCTCTAGAATTAGTGATTTATATTTCCTAAAATAGATAGCCAACTGATGTATATATTCAGGTCTAAAGACCTCAGACATAATATACAAGAATATATTATTCACCTAAATTTCAGAGTTATCCACAAAACTAAATTAATGAACCTCTCTTTTGGTTAATGTATTGCCTAAAATCCTTCCATGTTTTTTGAAACCCCTTTACCTGAATTAGTTAGCATGCACTGAAAAAAAGAAGTGGGTTTGTGGATAAAAAAAATGCAAACCATGAACCATCTGGTAACTGGATGCTTTCGGTATAGTTAGCTGCTTTGGCAATACAAGTCTCTATTTCCATCCTCCTGTGTTCTGGATATTGTTGTCTGAATAAGACAAGAGCTTGAATTGCTGCTGATGTGCATTCCACATACCTACAATAATCATAATTAAGAAGAGTTATTTATCACAAATCCAAAGGAAATTATCAATAAAGTAGTCAGAGCATTCAAATTATCAAGAAAATATGTCACACATACTGATAATCAATGATGATATCCCCAAATGTGTTAGTTGGATTTAATTTCTGTGACAGAAACCAATGGTGTTAAAATAATAATAATAATCTAACTTCCTCAGTATTCAAGAATGTAAAATTTTTACCTCCGCCCACTTGTAAGATCTTGTGAGCTCATAAGATGCAAATCCTCCACTTTTATTCTGTTATAATATGGAAGAGAAAGTTGATTGAGGCATGGTGTTAACTTCTTAAATTTGAATTATATAACTCTTCTTATACTTGAGTACTCAATGAAATAACTAAAATGTAAAAAACTGCTTATTTGTTGTTGTTTTTTTCATCACTAGACTAGGTGCACTAACCCAGGATTTCTTCAATTTCCTTATTGGAAAATTTCCTAATAGGATTAAGAATTAGCTAGTGATGGATGAATTCAATTTTCTTTCTTATTTTGACCATCACTTCAAGTTTCATGATACATATAATATATGTGAGGTACAATTAGTGGTACCTGCATGGATAAAATAAAATTAGCAGCATCCAACAACCTCTCTGTTTCTACTGCATTGCCCACTCCCTCAAATGGAAAGTTTGATAACAAAATGGCCACCTGCAAAGAGCATGAACAGGTTAAACACCATGTCTGTCACTCGACAAATTTGATATTCTTCTTAAATCAATGTATCTGGTTAATTAACTGATATTGTGAAATAGATGGAGTAACACTTTAAGCAAGACTTCTTACCTTTTTTTTTTAGTTACCAACAACAACAAAAATAACAACTAAGCCTTGTCCTATTAGATGGGGTCGGATGACGCCATAGTATCCTATTGTATCTTAGTTAAGCTAATCCTAATTTTTTGACAAATCGAGATTTTTGTTGGAAATTAATGACAAATCCATTTTGTCACCATCACCTTCAAGCCTTCTGCAGTGCAATCCGACACCGGCCAACCGTTTTCGGCTGTCGAGAAAGGCCAGCCGCCTTTCGAAACGTGGCGATACCACTGACTAGGATTAACGGAGCTGTTCCTTGTAACCTTCAAAAGCCAAACCCATAACCGACATTAGTTTCTTCCATAACATTTTTCCAAAAAGTTTGAATATACAAGTACCTGTGAGCACTTTATGAAATGGTTTGCCTTCTTAAGCATTGAACCATATTCATCATCAACATCGGTAGCCAAGATTGCTTGAACAGAAAAAGCAACATCCCATAATTGAGAACCATTATATCCCTGACATGCAACTATGATCTTCAGAATTTGCAGGCCAAAGTCTAATAATGCACTTGCATTTATCAAAAACTTGTAAACACAGTTAATTTATCTTTGCTATTAAAACTCAGTGCACGTTTGGTGTATCTGTTGGTGTGTTTGAATTTCAGTTTGGTAGCCCAAAATTGATTTTGAGGTTTTAAAAATGAGAGATTTTTATTTATGTTCTGGCCAATATCAATTTTGGCCACTGTCCACCTATTTTTTAAACATGCATTTTGCCTATTTAATATTTTGGTTGGTTTTTCATTTGAATCAATTCTTAAAATTGATTCTTGATGAAAGTTAGCTTTTTTGGCTTTTATGGTGGAACTTATTCTGCATCTTCCATCTTTGCAATTATACATGTAAAATGATTTTTATCACTATCCAAATATTAATTTTGTCCAAATCACTTTTAGAAGAAATTGCATACCATAAGTCACTTTTAATTGAAATCAATTCTGACAAAGCAGCACCGAACGCACCCTTAGAGAAAATTGCTGAATGCTCAAACTCAAAGAAAGATTGTGGTAGTAACTTAATGTTAAAGAAAGAACAAATTAGTGTAGAACCTGCATTTTCATTCCATCCTCGGCAACCCAGAGATAGTCTTTGATTCTTGAAATGTGACATTTATATGCCTCAGAATTTGGGTCCTCCAACCAACAACAAACCATGTTCATTACCTGCGTTAGAGTCCTTGTCAGTTTGGTCATTTTTTCAAATTCAAACGAGAAATAAAATCAACATATATGTGATGGGACCAATTAGTCAGAATATTTAGTTAGGTCCTTCTAATATGGTGGTCTAGTTAATTTAAAGTGCCTTTGATCAAATTATGCATTTTACATCTGAGGGCTAAAGTTCCATGGTTGCACATTATGGTTAGGAACAAATTTGCTTTTTTTTTCTTCGAATTATTATTATTTTTTATTTTAAGTTAGTGTTGGACTTATTTCTGGAGGCTTACTCTTGATATAATGGTATGTTTGTTTCTCAAGTAACTTAAAAGGTGACGTGTTCAAATTGTGGAAACAACTTCTCAACGGTAAGGGGGTAAGATTTAGTATGTCATACTAATGAGCTTCTTGTATCGAATTGTCTTTTTTAGACATAATGGACATAAATATTTAAAGCTATATAGTCTTTTAACTTTTAGCGATTATAAGCTAGCTTTAAAAAACATCTAATGATGATTCTCAATAACAGTTTTAACATTTAAAAGTCAAAAACAAAAGTATCACAATTTTTTTATCTACCAAAAATAAAAAATTGATTTATGTCTTTCATATGCATAAACATTTTGTGAAAATGGTTTTACCAAACTAAGCCTATAAGTGTGTGAATTAAAATTTTTATTACTTCTACATTAACCTATAAGAATTTGCACTTTAAGCCAATGATAAATAAGATGATATTACAGAGTAGAGTATGCAAATGCTAATTAATAATACCATGACCTTATTAACGGGACCAATGCAGACATAGTTTGTGTTTTCATCATCATAGTGAATATGCTGCATTACATGATGGAGTGCTTTCTTCCTTAGCTTGGAGTAAGGCCAGTGCCTTAGAAGAGGCTCCCCTACATTGTGAAGAAAACCCCACACAATTTCCTGGATCATTGGGCGTGGATAGTACAAATCTTCCTGCAATAGTTAGTTAGTTAGTTAACATCATTTATCAGTGTAATTTATTGAATCGAAGAGAAAGTGTAATTTAGTGAAACTTACGAGAGATTGGTATAATTTATCTTAGTTAAAATAACTAATTAACGAAAGAGTTTTGAGATTGAATTTAAGTCTAGCAACATTAAAAAGTGAATTAAGATTATCAATACAAATCACTGCAACAAACTCCAAAACAAAGAATTTAATTTGTAAACATCAATTCAAAAATAAGAGATTCTTAGATGACCATAATTCTAACAACTTATTATTAGAGACACTCATCAAATATTTGAACCCCACAAACTTCATTGAAGATGAATTTAATTATTTACTTGTGTGTGGTCCCATCATTTATGTGTATGCCTTGTTCGGATTTTGTCTATCTAAAAAAATTCTTTCAAAAATAGTGGACAGTCAAATGTTACTTCTACTCTCTACCCATCTTTATCTGTGTTACATAATAAAGAAATAACAGTTTGATATATGCAATTGAATTGAAACTTGTATTGCTTAAACCGATTAAAGAATTAGTATTAAGGGTAAATTACACTAAATTAAGTTTATACGATATTACACATGATGTATTTCTTAATTTGTCACGCCCACCAACCATCCATAGAAATACTCAATATCATCCTTATAAGGATAATCAATGTCACATTCTATCAAAATATAAGAGACGTTAACAACAATATTATTAATATATATATATATATATATTATTTGCAAAAAATTATCCTAATCCTCATTAATATTAAGTAATATTTCTGTTTAAGATTAAGGTAGGTGTGGAAGGATTTAATGCATTTGGGAAATTCCAACAAGAAAATAGCCACAGGAACACAGACAATATTGAAGAGAAGACATAACTAAAAAAATTAATATAAAAAAGATTTGGTTTACACTGCAAAGAATAATCATCAAGAAATGGCTTTCCTTCTGTAGAACGTGTATATTGCAGGATTCCATCTGTCTTTTGTATTATAGCAGTCATTTAAATACAGATCGACTTCAATAATAATCAAGAAGTTAATTGGATGTGCATAATTGGTTAATCAGGGTTTCTATTAAAGAAGTCATTTAACTTAATTTGGATAACGAAAATTCGACTTGTTTTATCTCATTGTCCCTAATAATAATAATAATAATAGACGATAAGAAAAACAAAAAGGGTATACTATATATATTAACCTTAGCACATAGATTTCTAGCGTGGTCCCAATCGAGTAGATGATAGGGAAGGGTATAGAGTTCTCTTCTGAGGGATAAAACAATGGCGTTGATCGGACCCACAAATCTTGCACCATATAAATATGACATTGGTAGATACACCATTCGAGTGTGACACCACATCCTTCCTGCAAATAATATATCGAATTTATTCGTACCTTGCATAAATTCTTTGTGGGAAATAATAATTTTTTATTATATATGTCATGAATCAATTTTATCTTTTTAAGTAATGGTGAAATATTGAGATCGCATTTCATTTTATCAATTGAAAATCCAGCATACGTGTCTGTTAAATAAGCAATTTATTAGAAGTAAAAAACTTTATAGTTTTCTTTATGAATAATCAATATTAAATTATAAAGCTTTTTTGTATGCAACTATTTGACATGATTATGATTATGTGACATTAAAGCATAATATTAATATATTATTGAAAAGTATATTTTTTCTTTTATTGCTCGGGGGCATAGTTTATTGCACAAAAAGTAATGCATAAACACACATATCTATCTATATATCTTATTATATGAACCTGGGTGAATAGGAACAAAGTACGGAAGCAGCCATATTTCTGGAGGGATTGGATTGATGCCGCTCCATTCATATACTCCAAGCACCTATTTTAAATATACAAATTCGTACCACCTTTTGATTAAATTATTATTCGAAAACTATCTTGCAACATTTAGAATATTATTATCACTATTGTCAAAATCATGACCATATAATTAAAAATTGCACAATTAATTTGAAATAATTGGAGTAGTATATAGGGTGGAGATACTTTGGCTTGGTGGCTTGGTTAAAGGTGTTTTTTTTTTTTTGGGAGGCTAGGTGTTTTTTTTTTTAATTGTGAAAAACATAAGTTAATTTTTTTACTTTCAAAAGTTAGGTGTATTCTTGAAAGTTATCATGATGTCATTTTTTAAATTAATTTATGTTTTTTAAGTTAAAATACTAATATAATCTTAAATATTTTATGTTCATTATGTTTATTAATTGCCTTCTTTAATATTTATATTTATTACAACCATTTTAAATTTTTAAAATAATTTTATCCAACATTATTCTTGTGACTACTGTTTATTATAAATTTTTTTATATTATTTTATTAAATAATATTGTTATGATTTTTGAGACAGTTTTTCCAGAACATGGAAAATTCAATAACTTTGAAAAAGTCACACCTTCATCAAATTAAGTCTTAATGCATTGTAAAACATTTAAATAAAGGTTTATTTTGATAGCATCCATATTATTAAAATTGTTTTTTTTTATAAGTTTTAAGTTGTTTAGAAAAAATAATCTGAAGCAAAATTTTGGAGTTGTTGATTGTGAACATAAACTTACAAGTGTGGTATTTTTACCAAATTAACTCCTATGTTGGATAAATTGAACATGTAATAGGGTGTTTTTATGAGGGTCTTTTTTTCGTAGTGGATAAAAATGTAGTGGAATGGATTATGAGAGATTTCTATAAGGTTTTTTTTGTGATTTTTATTTTATTAACTAATTAATTAATGAATTTGACAAAAAAATTATATAGAGTTTGTAAAGACAAAAAATAATTTTATATATGTATAGATAAATAAATTATTCCATACCGCATGTTAATAATTTACCATATAAAAGTAAATTTTTTTCTCATGTGTAAATAAAAAAAACCAAATTTTTTCCTACAAACAAAATAAAACACATTCCTTTAAAATTACTTTAAAATTCATACATTCAAATACCGTTATATATTTATAATCAATTATTAAAAATAATTTTGATCTTGCCACTTTTTCAAACACACTAACCGAAAGCCAGAGTTTGCCCCATGAAGGAATAGAAGTAACCCCACCACGGTCTAGGATCCATCTTCTTGCTTTCTTCATGGCGCCATCTTCACCGTCGATCTCTTCTCCAAGCAATCTCAACCCCACGTAGTTGAGTGCTGTGCCAAACATTGTGCTGTGCCCTTCTATATGCAATCCCCAACCTCCATCCTTGTTCTACTCACAAGTATTTAATATTGTTAAAATCGATAACTAATGTAAAATTGAAAAAGTAAAATAAAAACGTAAAAATTAAAATCATAACATTATTTAAATCGTAAGATCATTCGATTTAACTGATATTAGTGAGATCGATTATCATTAAAAAGTAAAATTTTAATATTTAAATCGAGATCTTAACAATATTACAAATAATAATATTGTACATTCTATTACAACAAGGAATTTAATTTTTTTTATTTTTCTATCTTTGTTGATGAAGATACAAATTCAATTCTCGAAAAATATGCTTATTAAAAGAGAGGGTAATATTTCATATGTTTCATCTCATGTAATTATGAAAGCAATGTCTCATGTAGTTAATAAAAAAGTGATAATTCTTGTTTTTATATGAAAGTGTAAGTTTAATTCATTTTGGTATTTGAAATTCAAAATTTGTCATTTAATTTTTAAAATTATAAGTTATATGTCAAATTAATCATCTAATTTATTATCATTAATATATTGTCACATCTTTGTTGATTTGTCACATCAATTGAGACTCTAAAAAGTTTGTGGTAGCAACCGAACCTAGGTATGAGATCGTGTAAGCATTTGTGATTGCAAATGAAAAAAATTACAACCAAGATTTGCATTCCAACTTCATTTGCAGCTCAAAGTGCCACTTAAACCACATTATTAACCTTTAGTAGTGTCACATGCTAATTAGTTGTTACCACATTTTTGTTTAATGTGAAAAATTAACGAAAAAAATAACAATACATAATTAAGAGACTAATTTGACCTACAACTTACAATTTTAGCGATTAAAAATAATATTTTTAATTTTAGAGATCAAAGTGATTTTGACTTACACTTTACTAAAATGAATTTTACCCCATAAAAAAGAAATTAAAGCGTGTGAAATAAGAGTAATGTTTAGGCTTTCAAACTCATCTTACTAAAAATGGGGTGAAAAGTAAATTTTATTTTTTAAAAATTTTAAGTAATTGAATGCGTTTACTTTTTACTTTAATAATTTAATTTTAAGAGAAAATTTAAGAAGATGAGTAAGAGACTCATTATTCATTGAATAATAAACACTCTTAGAGTGACATGTGAGTTAAAAAAAATCAACTTTAAACTTCCTGTGATCAATTCAAAACCAAGAAAACGCACAAATTAATGGAATACAAAAATGCATGTCGTGGTGATATTAAATCAACAGTGGGGAAGTGTTGAAAACGAGTTGAAAATGCATGTACAATATTGACAAGTCATCCGTATATATTTTCGTATTAGCTTTTCTTACTATTCATCCTCACTCAATAATAATATGAAAATTAAATCTCAACTGCTGAATACAATACCCTGAAAATATTTAAACATAAAAATATAAATCTCCAACAGCCTAGAATGATTGATTAGTTAGGTGGGAGTCACGACAAATCAACATAACGCATGTGTAAAAGGGTAAATTGTAATTATAATCTTTTGAAGTTTACTAAAATTGCATTTAATTCCACTTAATTAAAGTGAATTATTACAATTGTCAATAATTATTATAGTTTAGGATTTTTTAATTTACTCTACTTTATTATGGTAGGAAGATAACTTTCACACAAAAATATCTTACTCTTCAAATTTTCATAAATTTAAAATTAAATTGAAACAAAGAGAAATTATATCGTTTTGTTTCAATTCAACTACCCAATCTTTTATAATTTAGGATTTCATAAAATAAATTGAATAATTAAATTGAAAAGGTGGAAGTATTTTTTTTATTTTAATGTATGTTTAAATGTATAAAATTTTTAAGACAAAATATCTTTTAGGTGAAATTTAAAAAGACAAGAAAATTTCCCCATAATAAAATAAGGTAATAACATATAAATATAATAACTATAGACAGATTGAACAGTTCGCTTTAAATTAAGACAAATGAAATACAATTTTGACTTTAACTTAAAGTGAATTATACTATATTAATAAACTTCAAGAGGCCGAGTACAATTTTTAGCTCTAGTTTATGGAGAAGTGCAATAATAATAAACCTAAGATAGTGTCATTGCATTTTTACCTTTGTATAAAACCAGGGACAAATAAGGAGCTACCTCATACCTATATTAATTTATTTTGTAGAACATTTTTTTTTGTATGTAACTAATTGCAAAGTCTATACTATACATAACTAACAATATCACTGTGAAGTTTGTGTAGGTTAGTGCATAGTATATACTTTCAATTTTTTATGGTAGTACATACTTTCAATTTAGCCGTCCACATTTTGGTAAATGCAATACTTAAGAAAAATAAATAAATGTTCATGATAATAATAAAAAATTATTTGAGTGAATTTAATTACCTATACTAATACATTTGATAGTATAATATATATATATATATATATAGAGAGAGAGAGAGAGAGAGAGAGAGAGAGAGAGAGAGAGAATTGTGTGTGGTTCAAATAAAAAAAAAATGTATGCGAAAAAAAAATCACAGTTTAATTTAAAATAGAAATAGGAATGTTTACCTGGTGATTGAAAAGATAGCGCCGCATCTCACTCTGATGCTCAGGCGACAAGATAGTATTCAAGGCTCCAGTAACAGATAATCCAATCACCTACCAGATATATTCACTCAATTGATCAACTTCTATAGAATTGCTTTAATTAAATTAATACATTTTAAAGTAAATTATTTGGATAGATAATTTGAATCCAAATACATTAATTTGAAAATGTATCAATTTTTGCCTTAAACCAAGGCATTCCTTAGGTTTCCTCACTTTACTATATATATATATATATATATAATTTGGTATAAATAAATCAAATAATTGATGATTATATAAATTTTAGAGTAAATTATGGGCTATCCGTCACAAATACAAGAATTAATTGAAAGTGTTTTATCATATTAGTTTTTTATGTTGTCATCTTATCAACCTTTATCTTAGGTATAAAAAAAGATTAAAAAAAAAAGAAAAAGAAAGAGATTATACCAAACCGGGTAGAAGAAACATAGGGCCCCCATAGTCACCAGGCCAGAAGCCGTCCTCAGACTGCAGGGTTGAGTGAGACCTTAAGGCTCTTCTCAGTGTGCTTGTCACCACTTCCTCTGTTATTAAGTCTTCTTCCCTAATTTGAACATTCACCTCGTTACCTACATCCATCTTAATGCCTTTTTCCCTTGCAAACTGCAAACGGCATATGCAAAAGGAAAATTTATATATAGAGCATAACAATGTGAGTACCATCTGAATGATGAGATGAAGATGGAAGGGATCCTCTTACGCAAATTTCTCACTTCATTTTATTATATGTAATTTTTTTACCATTAATTAAAAAAATTGTATTCGTACATGACATAAACAAAAAAAAAAATACAAAGTCATGTAAAAAAATTTATATGAAATGATTCAATATCCAAAATTTTACATGAACGTTTTACTATTAATTAAAAATGTAAGACCTAATCTAAATTTCACCCAAAAAAAATTACACAATAAAAGAGAAATTTTCACATACAAGATGATGTACTCTCGAGTGTTCGTGCACCATAATATTGATAAGATCAATACAAATAATAATATAATTGGTTTTACGACGATAAAGATAATCTTTTTTAATAACATAATATGGGTGAACATAATAGTATCATATATTACAACCCTAAAAGATAGCCCTAATATTTATGCATGTCACCGGTCACCTTAATAAAAGACAAAGGAAAAAAAATTACATCAATTTAATATGACAATTATGCTAATAATCGAATCTTATTTAATGAAATTAATGAAATTTACAGTCATATTAAACTGATATTAAATTTTAAAATATTCAGACTATATTAATGTCAATAAAATTTTCAAAACCAAATTAATATATGAAAATGAAAAGAGTTTAATTGTTATATACTAATAACACAAATTTTTCTTTTACATTGTCATCTAATTTAATTTTGCCGTATAAGCAAAACCTTTGTATTGATGGTGCAAAACAATTAAACTCAATAAAAATATTTGTACTTAAAGTAAAACTATCTGACAAATTTCTTCATTAATTATATGAATGGATAATCATAATTTAAACTGAAGAAAAAAAAATGAAGCCACTAGGAATAGTTTCAATACCGTCAATATAAAAAATACTAAAGGAAAAAATTAAGAAAATACTTAACATTCATGGTTAATGTAAACATCTTTAGTCAATCATCTAATTAATTTATTTTATTTAGAGAACCTTTTAAACAATGTGCGTGATAATTAATTATATTTGTTGATGATAGTGTGTAACTCCATTAGAGTATTCAAATTAAATCCAAAAAATTAAAGCATATACATATGTGTATAACGGATAATTGAACAATATCTATGAACCTGGAATCTCATTAATAGATCAGAACTATGCTTAGAGTTGAAGCGGTTGTTGTGGAAGTGTTGGCGAAACTGTTCCACTTGAGCTCTGTCTTCCTCTGTTCCAAGCTGTGGATCAAACTCCCAGAACTGTCTCCCGACATGCTTCTTCTCTTTGCTCCTCCCTGACGAAACCTTCAGCTTCCACATAATTTGTCTTGCTACCAGCTAGCTAGGACTCACTATATATTATTATGTTCATAACCATAAACATATTATGGAGTTCATTTGAAAAGGTTATGCGTATATGGTGCTTATTTCTTAGAACCCGGGAGAAAAAATTAGTCTTAGATGCTCTTAAAAGTAGTAGAAAAAATAATTGAGTTTATTTTTTATTCACATAAAGTTTGTTATGATGTCATCTAATTAAATCTCTTAATATGCATGACTTTTAAATAAGTGAAAGAGAATGTCAACCATTTATATTAATGTAACAAGATTTGATTAGTTGACAGTGAAAAAAACTTTACATTATTAGTAGATAGAAATTAAATTAAAAAACAATCTACAAAAATTAATTTGTCGAGTCATAAATAATACGGATAAAAAAATAATATTTCTTGTTTTAGGAGCACTTTTTAATTAATTTAAGAATGATTTTAATTTTTATATATGGCAAGTTTGCAAGTGTAAAAGGAGTTTATATATATATATATATATATATATATATATATAAAACAGTTGGTATGAAAATTAAGTATTTTTAGTGACGTGGTAACACAGTTAACCATGGTAAAACTCTTTATAAGAATACATATATGGTCATCACGCAATATGACTTGGGGTTCTGAAATTCAATAAACGGTCGTATTTGTACCTTTTTAATTGCTGAGATTGACTTGAAGGTGTGTTCCTTTTTCTTTTTCCTTCTTTGGGGGAGTGGACAATGGAAGTTTGGAAAGGAGGAAAGAGTAATAGGCAACAGAAAGTTTCGAAGGAGATGAGTATACATAGGAAGGCAACATGAAATAATGACACCAGCCGACAAATAAGTCTCTATACTATTTAATTTTTTTAAAGCTGGTTGCCTAAAATGTCACAATATAATAATTGAAGATTAAGTGTTTTTTAGGCAATAATAAAGATTAGGTTTTAATAAAAAGATAGAATGATTGAATTTAATAATTAACGATGAAAGGGAATTTGAGTGTGTTTGTTATTGTTCTCTTTTAATTAATAAATTGCACCACTTTAAATGATTATATTAAAATAAATTTAATTAAGTAGAAACTAATACAATAATTTTAGTTACACCATTCAAAATAGGTGAGCTTAGTGGCGACTTTAACAATCAAAAATGCTCCATGTACACTCCAAAATGATACACCCGTACATACACTCCTCTTTTATGCGGTTTTATACGTAATTAATGATGATTATACGTAAAACGTATAATTATACACAACGCGCGCCCAACCCCGAACCCCGTTCTCGTCATCGTTTTCGCTTATCATATCTTCAACCTCTCATCCTCTCATCTTCAACCCTTGTTCTGTTATGTTCATTATCGTCATCCTCGTCATTCTTTCATCCTCTCATCATCATCATCCTTCTCATCCTCCTCATCTTCATCCTCTTATCATGTCAAATTTGATTAAAATGGAATTAAGATGATAAAATGCTGGTTTTCTTTTTAAAATAGATGAAATCTATCTTTAACAATGGTGGTAAGGGTCTACGTTGCAGAATATGAAATCTGAATAGAGTGCACAATGTAATATTGCAGATTATGATATCAGATTTTTAGTGCACAAACATTATATGAATATGTGCACAAACATTATATGACCTTATGCACAAACATTAAGCACTTGTTCACAACACTGTGATTTTATTCAAACATATCATATTTTAGTACAGAATTTGATATATATGATTTGAATGCACAATCTTTTATATGAGTACGAGAGTGGAGAGGGGGATGAGAGATGGCAATGACGAGAGTGAAGAAAGAACGAAGGATGATAGTGATGAGAAATGAGAATGACGAGAGAGAAGAGAGAAAACAAAAGGAAGTGAAAGCTGGAAGGTTTTCTGATGTGCGTGAGTTCACAAGCGTGTGACTGAGAGTGGAAGAGAAAGGGGACGGAGCAGTTATTTGAGGGACCCACCGTTTTATAATACGAGTGTATATATGGTGTATCATTTTGGAGTGTACATGTAGCATCACTGCTTAAACAATATGGATGGGATGACCCTGAGAGTTAACTCACTTTCAATCATAGTGTACACCTCCGCCCACGGACACCCAACATGACCACCTCGTTAACGACCTCTTTGCTAACTATCTTCTATGGATGAACTCTCTGCCAGCAAGCTTGTTGGCACTCTAGTGAAAGATGTTAAAAAAATAAAAAAGAAAAGTATGATATCATAATTTTATTATTTTATTTATACTATACGAGCTTTTCTTTTATTGGCAGTTAAACAATAAGAAAAAATATGAGATCTCTCTGCTGCTCCTCTAATCCAATCTATTCTTAACTGGCTAAATGGAGGATAGAGAGAGAGGCAAAAGACAACCTTGAGGAGGATCTCTCCACCGGTGAACAACCCCACAATTAAGCAAGAGGAGACAAAAGGCAAAATAAAAAATAAAAAAATTTAATGGATGAAGATGAATTGGTAGTATGTGAAAAAAGTTATACAGAGAAAAAGGTTGAAGAAGGAGTAAGAATAACTTGCGGGCTATTTCTTTGTTTTTTTTTAAAAAAAAATTCTTTTGTAGTTCAAATATGAACCCTATCGTAAATTAAGTCATTTATAAATATAAGCAATATAATAAAAGTACATGTAATGGTCGGTTGGTTATTATTAGGGATAACAATCAGTTGGATTTTACTCGGGTAATACTTCTCCATATCTAATATCCATCTCAGGTAGAAATTCTTCGTCATCCTCATATCCATCGTATATCCACATCCCTATGAGTATCCACAAATTCTAAAAATATTATTTTTAATAGTAAAAAATAACCAAAAAAAAAGGAAAAGAAAAATTTACTGAACAGAATCTCAAAACATCTTCATAATCTATAATACAATAAAGGGGATATCCAAGTTCATATGCTACTTGGTGTTCAATTTTTTTTTCTTTTTTACTCTTACAATTTAACAATTTTTTAATATTCTAATAGCCGTTTCAAGGCAGGCACAAAGTGCTTGTATCCATTGTTGCTAGTCTTTATAAACATCATAATCCTCTTACAAGCCAAAGGAGATGCAAAAATTATGTTAGATAAAGACTTTTCTTTTATGTTTTTTTTTTCCCCTCATGTCTCTAAACAATAGAATTACGAGTCAACCAAAATAAAAGAGTAAAGATAGGGATTTAAATTTTAGAGTAATGTTTTTTTTTAGTTTGAATTTTAGGTTAGGGATGAGTCTAAAAAATTTTAGTTTAAGCTTTTTTTTTTAAATTTTCTTATTTTGTTTATTAAAATAATATAATAAATGTAAAATTACTTATTTACTCCGTAGGTTTTGATATCTATCGGATTGAGTAACATGTTCTTATATCCATCTCATTTTTATCCATAGGTGAACTTTTGTCCCTATCCCATCTTCACGAACAAAAATATTTACATTTAAGTATTCATTGTCTACAGATATCCGCGTGGTTAAATATTCATTGCCATCCATAGCTAGAACTATGCAGCAACCCTATATTCAATGTAAGAATAATTATTATTTTTTAACCTTGACATGTATATGATTTGTGCCGTCAGAAGCCCACCATTAACGATCATATTTTGTTATAAATTTATGAAGATGGAAGCAGCTCATTGGCTAACAATCCACCAATAGCTGTTTTAGTTTCTTTCAAGCGTAAAATGTTTTGGTTAGTCCCAAATTAGTGTAGTTAGCGTTGGGTGTTGTAGTTGTCCCATTTCATTATCAAAATAAAGATAGCTCGTGACCTTACCAAAATAGATCAGTGATGCATAAACCTATATTTATCCTTTTATGAAAAGTATTAAGTCTCTTATTGTTTAGGGATAAAAAAACAAGATGTTCGTTATCATAGTCCAAGTAACCTCACCCTTGTTTTTTTGGTCAAAGGTACTGATTTCATATCATATAAAAAACCCAACTAAAATGGGAGAAGATGTTACAATAGTGTAACCCAAAGGTGGGATGCCATCGTCGCACAACAGAAAATAAAATAATAATACTACGGGTACATAAAAAAGTGCACATCAATTGTACTCATATACTAAAATTGTAAATTTATGAATAAATATTTTAAACACATAAGAACAATAGGATTGTCAAAATGAGTCTGATATGTGAGTCTAATCCATTTATTCGGTTAAATGAACAGATCAAACATATAAAATCCAGTTTGGAAATAATAAAAGTCTGTTTATTAATGAGTCTGTTTGACTCGAGTCAAATTGGCCCGCTAACCCGTTTATTCGCATTAAATGGACAGATCAAACGTATAAAATACAACCCAAAATAGTAAAAGCCCATTTTAGGCCCAACCATTTTAACCTGCGGGTTAAATAGTCCGGCCTTAAACAGGTCAGGTTATGTAACAACCCGACTTTTCCTCCAATTTAAAAT
>QANU01009114.1:0-48015 GCA_003254905.1 Nissolia schottii
TGGTGTTGTTGTCTTCATCAAAACCATGCCATCAATGGTCAGAGGAAGAGTCTTCTTCACATCGGCTAGGGGGGTACCTTGATGAAAGCCAAATAGCATTATGTCTAAGGCTTCATTACAACTGACACAGTTCCGTTCGCCGGCAACGGCGCCAAATTTGATGAAAGCCAAATAGCATTATGTCCAAGGCTTCATACATCTGACACAGTTCTGTTCCCCGGCAACGGCACCAAATTTGATGAAAGCCAATTGTTATACTTTTCCCAATCTTGACATAGTCTGGTTTCCCACAACTGTGCCAAGTTCGTTGAAAGCTTCTATGCGCTTTTGTCATTCAAATTAAATATATATCCTACTTTACGGCTTTCAGATTCACAAGGAATCCAATTGCAGTATAGTCGGGTATAGTCGAATCCACAGAGAGTTGCAAAATTACCATTCTTGAGTTTAGTTAATTAAACAATAAAGTGAAGGATTTGATAATTTGTTGATAATTAAAATATGTAACTAAATAACATAAAAAGTAAATAGGCAACAAATCAGAGGTAGTTCCAGAGCTTGTTGGGAATTGAATCATATTATAGTTTCATGCATCTAGTTACTTATTACATAGAATCATCATTTCATTGATTGCCCGCCACCAGTTCTTAACTTTGTCATCGCTTTCGCGTATGAAAAGATCACAGGTTTCCTTTGTTAAATTCGTCACTTTCGTACACAAGCTTTAACAAAGTACACCAGAGCTATTCTAGATGTTAACGCGGCTAACTTTTTCACAGTTATGGCAACCAGAGTTAGATGAAGGATTTAGATCCGACTCTAATGATTGTAGTTGACGCTCACAACTTTCGAGTCTAGAATCTACCTTAGCATAGTGAACTTGATCTTAACTTGGTTATGACTTAATTAGTATAACTTTCGTTCATACACAAAGTCCAAATCAAGAATCAAAACACTAAACAAAAGATAGCATTAAGAGTAAAATCATTCATGCTAATCAATACAAATAGATAGATTCATATGCAAAAGTTACATAGATACAAGGGTACTACAATAATGACCAAAATCCCAACAACAAGAGGATTAGGAATCCATCTTACAAGAGTATCTTGGAGGCAAGGTTTAGACGCTTACCTTGACACATAATCACGCCGTCATGGCAGCGGTTCGCCGAGCTTCCTTGATCTCCCGGCTCCTTCACAAGCCTCCTCTTTGTTCCTAACCTAAACTAAGCTCTTAAGTGTAAAAGAAATGTAAAAGAATGAAGTTTTTGGGGGAGGAATGGATGATGCAGATGAGTGCCTCGGCCCTCCTATTTATAAGCAAAGTTTGGGGTCCTTCGCTCAGCGGTTTTGGTACTACCGCTGAGCGGTTAACACTTTATCGCTGAGCGGTGGTGCAGAATCATTGAGCGATGTGATCATTACACGCGGTGTAATATATGCTCCGGCAGCTTTTTCAGGGCGGCGCCGCCATGCTAGGCTGGCTCCAGCTGGCGCAATCAATGCGCGGCTGCAACTTGCTCCGGTGGTTCAACCGCTGAGCGAGCATTCTATACCACTGAGCGATCCTTGGTGATTTTCTCTTTAAGCTCTTTTTTCGCTTTTGCCCTTTTTGCTCCATTCTTTATGGGATTATTCTTAATTATTTAAGCTTGCATCCATATTCAAAATATATTACAAACCTACAAAATATGGGGATTTAAGTTAGATAATTCTTTAAAACTCATGCAAATAAGTGCCTTTTTAATAGGTCAAAACTGCGTAAATTGGGCACTTATCACTCCCCCTGACTTAAGACCTTGTTTGTCCTCAAACAAGAGGTAGTAGAATTATTTTACAAAGGATCAATGCTTATGAACAATCGGTTAATGCAATCAATTGAAATATTTCAGATAGTTTAAGCTTGAGACCTGTGAGATAACATAGAGTATCCTTAACATAATCAAATGCACAATTACTTGAATGCCATAAACCAATCACACTATCCAATGTCTTGTCCATCAAGGAAATTTTCTTTATGCACAATGGTCAGTGGACCAGTTTAGGGTGAGTGTTTTCGCTTATAGTCACCATTGAATCACAACAATTTAAATTTGTTACCTATCTCACTATTCAATGAAAAAGTATGGTCATGCAAGGATCACAAAGGACTTTTCAGGGTTGTAATGGGGCTAGGCTT
This sequence comes from Nissolia schottii, assembly GCA_003254905.1. Taxonomy (NCBI): domain Eukaryota; kingdom Viridiplantae; phylum Streptophyta; class Magnoliopsida; order Fabales; family Fabaceae; genus Nissolia; species Nissolia schottii. The sequence goes on from QANU01009114.1 coordinate 2,182, forward strand.
CAAAGAAAATTGGTTTTTCTGGTTATGCAAATGTTTCCAATTAAGAGAGCATTGAAAACCAACTCCTTGTTGTTACCTGTTTTCTTTTCTCCATTTTGCTTCTTTCCCCTTTATTCTCTTTATTCTTTTCCTCAATCCTTTTTCTTTTCCTTCTTTTTGTTTTTGGATTGGGAATAAGATTTTTCTTCTTTTTCTGCTTGCTTCTGTTCTTTTTAATTCCACTTTTTGTACGTTCGCACTTTGCACATAATCCAAGTTGAATGCTCTGTAAATTTAGAAATTAAGGGAAGTCATTGTTTTTATTTTAAGGTTTAGGGATTATGAAACAATCAAGCAATTTCTCATGTTAGGCTCAAATGGGGTAGCAAAGGATGTTCCTAATTATGGTAGGCTTTATTTGGCCAAGTGGGTTTAAAATCTAAAGAACAAAATGCCTTGATCATCTCCTATTATTTCCATACAATTTATCAAAATCAGAGACTCAAACAAATTCAATTGTGCCAAAACAATGGTGATTCTCTCTTAGCTCACTAAGTGTTTGGGCTCACTCTCTCACTTGGTTAGGTTTTTATTTCCGTGATTTAAAAACATCTTCAAGGTTATGCTCATGCAAACTAGTAAATCGATGCATATGAACATGTTCATGGTATCTATGTATGTATTCACAAAGGTCTATTATAGATACTGAAACAATTCAATTCATATGTTATACTTGTTCATGCATCAAATCCCAAGTAAAACAAACTACTGCTTTGTTTTCAAACAAACAAGTCTTAAGTACACAAACTAACTAAGGAAATTAATTAAGGTTCTAGAAAATTAGAAATTGCTCCCTGTTTATGGTGAATGAGTTCTTTGACGTAACCTCCTTTTCAGCTATTTAGGCTACTTCATCTTGCTTCAAATGTGTTTAGGAGATAGAGGCTCATCCTCCTTGGGGAATCATGCTCTTGTTCCTCTTCCTCTTTGTCTATCTGGAAATGATTCTCGCTTTATACAATGCTTTGGAAAGTCTTTCTTGTTGCTTTATGGCCTGCAAAACAATAAGAAACTTCCTTTCCCAAGGACTAACATAGACAGCGTTAGAGAATCATATGATCAAACTCAAGAAATAATGTTTTTATTTTGAATCCTTTTTGCAGACAGAATTTCCTGCAATAGCGGGCAGAATTTCCCGCTTAAGTGGTCAGAAGTTCCTACTTACTGTGGACAGAGTTTCCCACTTATTGTGGACAGAATTTCCCACATGATTTATGGATTCAAAATAAAACATGTTCCTTTTAATTTCTCGGTCTTTGATCATAAGGTGCTTTTAGAAAGATTCTTTTCTTTAAAATTTCTAATTCTAAATCAATAAGAATCTTGTTTTCAATTAAATCACGTGCACCTTTCTCGGATAATCAGTCATTAGGTTTTAAAATCAAAGTGCTTCAAGTTAAGCTTAATTGAAAAAGATTAGCACTTTCGAATTTCAAACCAAATTTCATGATTTAGATACCTTTAATTCTTTTTCACCATATTTCATAAAAATATTCTTAACACCTTAAATTAATTAACCTTAAAATTAATAAACTACTAAAGTAATAATACTCACAAAACACTGGGTTGCCTCCCAGGCAGCGCTTAGTTTAACGTCGTTAGCTCGACGCTTTTTTCTTTTTAGCTCCCTTCCTCATCATTGGACCTCCTTACATGGCACAAGTGTTTGGGGTTTAGCTCCGGATTGGCCGTGAATCTCTTCTTTTTCAACTCCGCCATATCAGTAGCCAATTGTCCCAGTTGTAGTTCCAAATTCCTGATAGAGGCTTCGTTGTTCTTTTGATTAATCATTGATTGTTGCATAAATTGATTAAACGTCTCCTCTATTTTGGGACTTGGATAAACTGGTGGCTGATTCTGATACGGGCGGGGGTGTTTAATATGGCTGTTGCGGAGCTTTGTTGAATGAAGGTCCTGCCTCTTGCCTCCATGGCTGTTGAAAATTTTCATTCGGCCCCCTTTGGAAATTATTTTAATAGGGCGGCCTTGGCTGGTTGTCAAGGAAGTTGACTTCTCCATCCCTGAAATGACAGTTAACAGACGGATGATCACCATTACAAATTTCACATTGAAATACCTGTTGCCTTTTTGCATCTCGAGCCTCTTTGATTTGCTTTGGCAACTCACTTAGGGCCTTCTTCACCTCGTCCATTTGTTGTTGGAGTTGCTTGTGTTGAGCAAGAATTGCATCGTTGGTGCCTAGTTCAAGCATGCCTCCTCTTCTAGGTCCTTTGTGGTATTGGCCTTGTTGATCTGTCAAAGACATGGAATCAATAATGGACATTGCTTCCTCAGGAGTTTTGGACATTATCTGTCCACCGGCTGCAGCATCAAGCATGAGTTTGTGCTATTGTTGGAGTCCGTTGCGGAAGATATGAATTTGTGTCCTTGCATCGAACCCATGATTAGGGCATTTCCTCAGCATGGATTTGTATCTCTCTCAGGCCTCACAGAGACTTTCTCCGGGTGCCTGCACAAAAGTAGAAATTGCGGTCTTTAAATCCATAAATTTAGATTGAGAAAAGTACCTTGCACAAAACTTCTCCTCCAGTTGATCCCAATTAGACAGCATATGTTGTAGTTGATCTAGCAACCACTCTTTGGCTTTTCCGATCAAGGTCAGGGGAAACATCCTCAAAAAAAATTGATTCTTCATCGGTCTCAGACATTCCTGCGGTCCCACAGAGTTCATAAAACTTCGTCAAATGAGCATACGGATCCTCATGATCCAAACCTGTAAATGGGTTAGCATATAATAATTGTACCAGACCAGGTTGCATCTGAGGTGAACTTTGAGCTCTGGTAGTTCTGCTCATTCTTATGATGTTTCTAGGGGTAAAGTTTACAAAACCTCTATTATCACTGGCTCCTGTGGTGTTGCCAGCTCCAGTGTTATCACCAGCTCCAGTGGTTTCAGCCATGGTTTCTTCTTGGTTGGTTGAAGAAGTTGATGATTTAGTTGCCTCTTGCTCAGCTCTTTGTTTGGCTAGTTGTTTTTTCTTCTTTTTACTATTTTTCCTTGAAGTAGCTTCAATCTCAGGATCAAACAACAATTGATCTTTTGAAGTCTTACCTCGCAACTGCTAAGAAAAATTCACACTAGCCAAATAAGATTAGATCAAGAGAGTTCACAAATTAAAAATAAGAACTATACAATATTTTACAAATATTCACAATTGTTTAATCAAACAAAACTCAAGCTATGTAATTTTGACGCAACTCCCCGACAACGGTGCCAAATTTGATGAAAGCCAAACAGCATTATGTCCAAGGCTTTATACAACTGACACAGTTTCGTTGCCCAGAAACAACACCAAATTTGATGAAAGCCAAATAGCATTATGTCCAAGGCTTCATACAACTGACACAGTTCCGTTCCCCGGCAACGGCGCCAAATTTGATGAAAGCCAATTGTTACACTTTCCCCAATCTTGACATAGTCTGGTTTCCCACAACTGTGCCAAGTTTGTTGAAAGCTTCTACGCGCTTTTGTCGTTCAAATTAAATATATATCCTACTTTACGGCTTTTAGATTCACAAGGAATCCAATTGTAACATAGTCGGGTATAGTCGAATCCACAGAGAGTTGCAAAATTATCATTCTTGAGTTTAGTTAATTAAACAATAAAGTGAAGGATTTGATAATTTGTTGATAATTAAAATATGTAACTAAATAACGTAAAAAGTAAATAGGCAACAAATCAGAGGTAGTTCCAGAGCTTGTTGGGAATTGAATCATATTATAGTTTCATGCATCCAGTTACTTATTACATAGAATCATCACTTCATTGATTGCCCGCCACCAGTTCTTAACTTTGTCATCGCTTTCGCGTATGAAAAGATCACAGGTTTCCTTTGTTAAATTTGTCACTTTCATACACAAGATTTAACAAAGTACGCTAGAGTTATTCCAGATGTTAACGTGGCTAACCTTTTCCCAGTTATGGCAACCAGAGTTAGATGAAGGATTTCGATCCGACTCTAATGATTGTAGCTGACGCTCACAACTTTCGAGTCTAGAATCTACCTTAGCATAGTGAACTTGATCTTAACTTGGTTATGACTTAATTAGTATAACTTGGTTATGACCATAATCATGTCATAGCCCTATTCTCCGCTTAAGCTTTCCTAACTTCTGACAGAATCACAGACAGCGGCAACAGATCCAGACAATCATCAACCACATATATATGAATCAAAGTCATGTAAAATACATCCTAACCGCATATATATCTAACAGAAACCACATAGACAATGGTTAAGTCGGTTACCCATGTTTTTGTGTCCGACTACGGTTTCTGCTGCGTCCTGTGGCCTTTTCTCTAACCATGGTGCTTCCTAGTTCTTCTTAGGATAAATTTCTTCTAAGAATTTCAGGGGATTTTTGTGCTGTTTGTGGGTGAAGGTTAGGGTGTTATTGAAGAACTTTGTCTAGGTTTAGTGTAGGAGGTCTCTAGGTTTCTGGTTTAACTGAATAATGATTGATTGTGTGATCGGACGGTGTTTTGGAAAGATTTTCTCTTTTTTCTCCAAATTTTCAGATTCCTAGGGGTTTTTATAGGCCAATCCACGAAATTCACTTTCCCAAAATGCCCTGGACCAATTTACCATTTTACCACTTGTAACATCCAGAATTTTCCCCTTACGGGATTTTCGTGAAAATCCCAATTTTTGGTTTAATTAAAAGCACATTAGATGCCATTATTTGAACTGAAAAAATTATTTAGAACATTAATTTCTTCCAAACGCCAGTCATGTAATTGTTTCTTGATCTCGCGGAGTGCCACGAGGTCCGTGCCAAATTTTGACAAAAATCAGAATTTCAGTAGACACTTAAGGTATCTGTAAAAATTTCCTCCGAATAATAAATTCACGAATACCTTAACCGGACATACCTCTATGATCCGGGAAATTAGTATATTGCGGATACGTGCTCGAAATATTTTTAGGATATCCGAACACGAGCGAAAAATGACAAAACGTGATCAAACATGATCGCGAAATAAAGTGACTTGGTTTGGAAATTTATCTCCCACGTAATTTGTAACATCCCAAATTTTTCCCTTATGGAGATTTTGCTTAAATCCTAATTTCGCTTAATTGAAAGCACAATAGAGGCGATTATTTGGACTAGAAAAATTATTTAGAAAATTAATTGCTTTCAAATGCTAGTCGAATAATTGTTTCTTGATCTCGGGGAGTGCCGCAAGGTCTGTGTTAAATTTTGCCGAAAACCGGGATTCTGATAGGCACCTAAGGTATCTGTGAAAGTTTCCCTCCGAGCAATAAATTCACGAATACATTAACCTGACATACTCATACGACCAGGAAAAATTAGTAGATCACGGCGGTATGTCCAGAATATTTTTTGGACAACCGTACGCGAACGAGTACCCAAACATGATCAAACATGATCAAAATTGATCATGTGATCCTTAATTATAATAAGGTGCACCCCCTGACAAGCAAAACAAAGAATCCAATGTATATAATAAAACATAATATAATAATATAAAATAATTAGATACATAAGGGTAACAGTGGCCACTGCAAACATATATATATATATATATATATATATATATATATATATACGTATAAATATATATGTATATGTTAATAGAATATAATATAAAATGCATAACATATATTATATAAGATATTATATATAATATATACGTTCCCCCACTGACGGAAAGAAACTAAACATCTATATTAACTCTATATAATATAATGATATAACATAATATAATATTATAATAATAATATAAGATAATTATATATATAGTTGCAACAGTGGCCGAATGGCCACTACAACCATAAGCAGAAATATATATATATACGTAGGTATGCTTACTAATATGGTATAATATATAAATTATAATATAATATAGTACTAATTAAATATATAAATATATATAAGTATATATATGTATACGTCCCGGGGGGGCGTACATCCCTGACGAAAAGAAACAAACCATGTTCTATACAAGAAAATATATTATATAGTATAGGTACATCCCCCTGGCAGAAAGAAAGTAAAACATATGTATATAATAAACTATAGTGTATATAATATATAATAGAATAATAATAAATAACAAAAGATCAAGCACAGTGCTTGTCTTTGGCTTTGCCTATAAGAGGCAAGTCACTGAGGCATTGTTTCATTTTGCCTTCTGAAGCAAGTTGCTTCACTTGCTGTCACGTTTCCTTTCTTTCATTTGTTCAAATTCGTGCCCATCGCGGAAGCGCTACCGGACTCCGGAAAAATAGGATGAGCACACCCACGCGAAGAGGATATTTTTCTCTTTATTTCTACCGATTCAGAAACTTGTTTCGAGGTGGGTAACTCTAAGCCCACTATCTATGCGGTTTGTTTAATGATTGTTTAAATGCATTTCTGTGTATGTGAGTGAAAAACCTTTTTGTACAAACTATAGGAAATGAGCTATGGGAGTTAGATTTTGAGGGTTTTGATGTTTGGAAACCATAAATGTATGGATTGGATTACTGTGGAGACGAAAAATATTACGCGGAGCAAACCCTGGAGAATTTGCTCTCTGGGGCGATTTTTTTACTGTAGCATTCGATTGAATTCCCACGGATTAGAATGAAAGAAGATTTTGGATTTCAATCGAATACTTGAGGATTTCCTTCGAATGAAAGACCGCGGAGGATTTCAATGGAATACTTGAGGATTTCAATCGAATGAAAGACCAAGAGGGAGTTTAGTCGATTGAATCCCTAAGGGATTCAATTGAAAGACGTAATCGAATGCTAAACCCTTAGGCATTCGAATGCTCACTGAAAGCTTATGATTTTAAAGGTTCTATGGAATCCAACCTGCATAGTTATGTATGTCTTTGTGTAATTCGAGCATGCATCATGAGGAAAGACCGTCGTAGGAGTTAGGGTGACCTTAGATAATTAGAAGTTCACCTTAAAAGTTTAATGAAGATCATAATGGAACCCTAAGAAATAAAGAAAGTTAGGGAGGTCCCGACCCCAGTTGGCATGGTAGACCATAGTTAAGGAGTCTAGTTATATGATTAGGAAATCCCCATTCTCTTGGCAAGGTCTTACAGACACGCCCCTCGCCAATTCAGCAAGATGAATTGGTTACGAGCAACGCAGGTAGAGAGACCTGAATATGAAAGAAAGAGAACAGGAAAAGGCCTGAAAGAAAGAGAACAGGAACAGTCCTGTAAGAAATAACGGGGGACCCCAAAGTAAAGTACTAAGATTAAAGTAAAGAGAAACGAGTCCATCCCTGATCGCGCCAAAGGGCCGGTCCCTCGCCATCCCGGTAAGGGGTGTGGTGGTACTTATCATGATGATGAATTACCTCCTATGAGCTTAACGTGGTTAGCTACCACTCCGGTTCAAGCTCTGCCGGGTCATCATGATAGGGAATAGAAGGAGGTTGTAACCGAAGGCCACGGTTACATGGGTGGAAGGACTAAAAGAAGAAGGACGCTAACCCGGGTAAGCCGGTATGCGTAAGAGATTCCCACATTTCCCCCATGCACTATGTATTTGTATGTATGAGCAAAGGCATGAATGTATGTATGTATGCCAGTATGTATGCAAGTATGTATGTGTCTATATATGTTTATGCATTATGTATTGTCAAGGGAGCGTCCCAAGACGACTATTATGTCTTTAGTAGTAACGACATGTTAATGAGCACGAAGCCTAAGTGATGACAAGATTAGTATCCAATCACCTAGTAAAGTAGATAAAGCCATTCAGGACCTAGACAAAGACAATAACCAGTAGGATTTTAGTATGCATAACACGTAGAGATCTCCTGAGTGGCCTGGAAAGTAACGGAGTAATCAACGATAGATACCGCGAGGAACTCCCACTGAGAACCTACTGTTCTCACCCCCACTCCTTATGGGTCTAGGTATGCAAAGCGAAGGGATCGACGAGCGACCGCAACAAGACAGTTCCCGGCCGAAGCCAAGTGAAGACGTCAGCAATAGGTTGATAGATGTTTTGTACTATGATATATGACTGTTGTAAATTGTTTATATCATTACCTATTAATAAACAATGTGTAATTATCTGGTGGACCTTGAATTGCACTTATATGTATAGTTATATTTCTCCAGCTTTTCACTACCTTAACTGACAGGTACGTTAGCATTTGTACATATATGTTTTCTTTTTCACACACGGCTCCTAATTTGCAAACTGATACAGTAACAGAATAATTTTCAAAATGGTCCATATTTTCAAGTGAGAAATATTTTCCAAGTTAAAAGTAGGGGCTAAAAGTAACCCCGCCAAAGTAGAAAACAACCTAGTGAGCATTGTTTACTACGTACGGGTAAACAGTTAGCTAGGGGTGTTTCATAATTAACAGGAAAATATAGAAAAATTAAAGAAAAGGACAAAAGGAGAAAGAATTAAAAGGGGTAAAGGGCAAAAAGGAAAAAACAAAGTTAGGATATAAAAGGAAATAAAAATTAAAGGAAGGAAAAAAGGGCAATTAGGCTTAAAAGGATAATTTTGAAAAAAAAAAGAAAAGGTAAAAAGAAAAAGAAAGCAAAAGCAACAGCTTCTTAAGGAAGCTAAGGCCACCCCTGGTGCCTATATAAGAACTCACGGCCTCAGTGCCATTTTTTCATAAGTTTTCATCTGCTATACTGTTACTCTGTCCGTTTGTGGGCGCGACGATCACTCCATCGGACTCAGGAAAAATAGCAGGATCCTCCTAAAGCTCTCGGGAGTCGTTTCTAACAACTTCCAAGCGCGCCTGGAAAGTGGGTAATCCTAAGCCTACTATCTATGTGGTTTATGTTATGACTGTATATGTGTATTTTTGTGCTTTTGACTGAAAAACTACTTTGTACAAATGATAGAGAATAAGGTGCATAGGTTAGAATTTGAGGATTTTGCTGTTTAAAAATCGTAAGTGTACTGATTGGATCACTATAGAAGCAGAAAGGTTACGCACAGAAAACCCCTGGAGAAGTTACTCTCTGGGGCGATTTTTTTACTGTGGGATTCGAATGAAATCCCCAGAGATTCGAATGAATTCCCAAGGGATTTCAGTCGAATGCAGGAGGATTCAATCGAATGAAAGTCTGAACAGAATTTCCATCGATTGAATTCTCGAGGGATTCGAATGAAAGAACTCGCAGAGTTTCATTCGAATGCACCCCTAGTCATTCGAATGAAACCTGAAGCCTTTGAGTCTCTTAGCTTTTCTACATGTTCCAACCAGCATAGAGGCTCAGATCAGTGTACATGAGTATAACTATTGAGATGATTATGTGATTATGTGTGGGTAAAGCATGCATCATGAGGATAGATCACTAGAAGTTATTGTCTAATGAATGAGTAATGAATGAAGATAAGAATGAAATGTAGGAACAAGAGCATTTTGAGAATAGATAAATGTTCATATGAGAGAAAAGAATGATGATACGCATGGCATGTGATAGCAAGAAATGAATGGATTATGAGGTGATGAGTATGTGTATGATACGGTCCGTTTCCGGCTTAGCCAAGAGGGCGACCCCTCGCCACCCAAAGTGTAGGGGTGGAGTCATGTTTGCCTGGGAAACAGACAGAGAAGACAGGTCGTACACCACCAGGGGGCGACGGTCCTAAGGTGTACGAGGGAGTACTGGGACACAGGCAGAGTTATGATGAAGGATATGAGGACTCGTATGCATTGAAATCCGTGCCTCATCGGCATGATGACCTATTGCATAGATCCTATGAAATGTCCCGTGCCTGGCAAGCATGGTGGAAGGTTTACCGTGCAACATATGCGTGATGATCAGTTGTGTCTGTCAGCATACATGTTTATGTGATGGTGTTACGATGGTTAAGGGTAGAAAGCGCAATAACCTAGATAAGCAAGACTAGTTCCCTAATCACGTAGTAATATAGATAAAGCTGTTCAGGATCCTAGGCAAAGATAATAATCAGTAGGATTTTAGTATGTATGCTCACTTAGAGACCCCTGGACGGCCGGGAGGATAACAGAGAAAATGAACCATTGTTAGTGCTGAGGAACCCCACTGAGGAGTAAGAGTTCTCACCCCCAACCACTCGGTTATGGATCCAGGTATGCGGAGCGGTTGGACCGACAACAGATGGAAGTCAAGGCCTAGGGATGACCATGACATTTGGATGGCATATGTTTTGTATTATGACTTATGACTTGTATATGTTTTGTGTACATATATATTATTATGACGATGTGAACTTATGTTGGACCTTGGTTGTATTTATGTATATATATGCACATATACTCGTTATCTTCTACTACAATTACCCCTAACTTATAACGACTATTGTTATATATTCTCTAAATCACGCACGGCTCCTAGTTTACAAACTGATATTGTAAAAGAATAATTTTCAAATTGGTCCATACTTTCGCATAAGAACTATTTTCAAAGGTAAAGGTAAGGGTAAAAGTTAACCTGGCACAACACATAACAACCCTGTGAGCATTGCTTACTACCATGGAAGTGGGCAATTAGCAGGGGTGTTACACCCCTAGCTTATGTCATGCATGACATCGTGCGTGGTGACTCACCTCTTGGACTTTTTGACTAGGCCACTTGGCCACTTATTGGTCATGCAAGGCCTTTGTGTCTTGGCCACTTGTGTGGCTGAGAATTAAGGGTCTCCGGCAGATCAATTTCGATCAGGTTTTATCGTTTTCGGTCCCGGTGCTTCGCTTATAGCTGTTCTAAAAATATTTCGATCACGTCCTTGTGATCCCCTAATTTTTCTAAGTAATAATCTAGATTCATTTGAGGTGTTTGTAAATTCTCGTATGTATTTGTTGTAATACCCTAGCTAACTGCCTACGCTCGAGTCGCATGCAATGCTCACAAGGTTGTTAATCACTTGGTGGGAATACTTATAGTCCTTCATTACTTTTTGAAAATACTGGGTTAAGGAAAATAGGGACCATTTTAAAACTTTCCTGCTGGTTACTTATTCATAAAGTATTAGCTGTGTGTGAAACAGAATATATGATACAAACGATAGAGCCTGGGCTTACGACAAATAATCATTTCTAGTATAAGTAGTCATACTGTAACATCCCGATTTTTCCTTAGAGAAATATTCGTAAACATAAATAATTAATTAATTTTCTAAGCATGATTAGAGAATTAAGATGAAAAATTCTAGTTAAGATATCCCTAGGAATTTACACGTGTCGCAGTAGAAAATTCGGCTGACAACCGAACAGTCGTTGTTCGCCGATGAAATTTGGCACGCAAAACGGTGTCCGTGAAAATAATCTCCCGAAGAGAAATTCACAAACACCTTTAAATATTAATACCCTTAGGTAGGTGGGAATTAGAGGATCGCGATGGTTTAAACGGAATATTTTTCGGACGACCATGCGCGACGTACCGACACTGCGAGCAATAAAACACGAGCGAACTGGGACCGGGAGAAAATAAAATCTCCCCAGCAGCAAGGAGAAGGGCTGCACGTTTTTGAAGGAAATTTTGGTCAAAAATATCCCTTGAATCATGCTTCCACATTTCCCATCACCATGCTTTCTTACACATAGCCATACCTATGCCCATACCTTCTACTATTCATCTAACTTTATTAAATTCCAAAATTTAATTAATTCCCACTCAAAATCAGCCACAAAACCGTGGCCTTATTTCCCCAAAATATCAATTAAAATTGTTCCCAAAAATTAAGCTTAGTCACTCCAAAATTTATCAATTCCAATCACACACTCTTACACTTCCATACAATATCACTAACCATATTCTAAGTGACAAATCCCCACTAAATTCTAGCCCAAAAGCATGTCCAACACTTGTTGAATTTTTAGAATTTTCCAGTCAACAAACATATTCCTTAATTTAAGCTTCCACACTTACCATCACCATGCCTTACTTACCATCACCACCATACTTCATCACATCACCTATGTTGACTATTAAACTCATTTTTCCCTCAAAATTGATGGCCAAAACCGTGGGAGCTTTTAGCTCTTGGAGGAGGATTTCATCCTCAACATACTCCTTAGATCCACACCAAAGCAAGCCCAAGCACACTCATTTGGCCTTCAAAAATATTTGAGCATCCTCACCTTGTCTCCAAGCTTCACAAAACCAAGTCTCATACCTCTAAAATCCTCTCATCTTTAGCTTCATCCTCTTCCATAAGCCAATCACTCCACAATTCTCCCATAAAAGCACACTTTCATTCTCCTTACAAAACTCTAAGAACAACACCCTCCTTCTCACAAATTTCCTTCATTTTCCTCTCCTCAAAACCGTGGGTTTACCCATGGTTTCTCTCAAGTTTCTCTTGGGGAAAAGTGGTCAAAATCTTGGAAGGCACCAAGGCTTCTAAGGATTTTCACTTCAAGTCTCACTCACCACCACAAGGTTTTTCTACAAGTGGGTAACTATGCATAAATCACCTCCTTGGTGATCTATTTATGGTTATTGTGAATATGTGATTTTTGCACATAATATGTGTGTTTATGTGTGTTGATGTTTATGTGTTTTGTGGCTAAAAATAAACTTGCTTGTGTTATTAATGATTTGATTAAATGCATGTGATTTGAGGATGATAATATGTGAGTTAAAAGTGCTGGAGTATGAGGAAAAATGTTTTAGTGTCGAACATGGAAGAGTTTTGAGAAAAGGAGACATAGGACAAAGTTTGGGTTTTTGGCATAAAAAGGGCAAAATGGTCATTTCGGGATTTTTGGGTATTTAGACTAAAAATCTGGGTTTCTTTTTTGTGAAAAATAGGTTTAGAGGTATCAAAAACCTTAGGGTTAAGTCTTGAGTCCATTTGGTCATGGAGAAATAAAATTTCAAAGAAAAATCGGTTTTTCGAACAAAAATGGCATTTTGAGCAAGAAAAGGCAAATCTGTAATTTTGGGTATTTAAACTAAAAATCTGGGTTTGTTTTCATAAAAAGTGAGTTTAGAACTATGAAAAACTTGAGGGTCAAGCTTTGAGTCTCTCGGTCAATGGTTGATTAAAAATTCTAATGAAAAACGGGTTTTTCGGGTAAAAGATTTCATGTGTGACAAACATGAGTTTAGAGTGGTGCAAGGGAAAGGATATCTCGATTTTTGGATGAGGGAACTTAGGAGAATATTTAGTGGAAGTCTTAGAGGAAGATGCAAATAGGGTCTTGAGAGTGCATGGTAGCAAGAGAACAAGAGAAGATCAAGAGTATGAGTGTACATGAGAGTATGAGGATAACTTAGGCTTTTCCTCACTCCTTGTGTTCTTGAGTCGTCGGATGATAATATGTGCTATATATGTTTATGTTTATGTGTTTTATTTTCTAGAAATGTGTTAAGGTTTGATGAGTTATTCAGTTATGTGTACGAGTTTATTCAGTTATATCATGTCATTTGCATTACTATGAGCCACCCAAGGGGTGCAGAGAACAAGAATAGATTATGAGTACCAAGCAGTGCATGCATCATGAGGCAGTGTTGCCACAGGACTTAGGGCAACCATAGATCGCTAGAATTAAATAAATTAATGTGCAAAGATGGTAATGCAATATAGGGAAACAATTAAGTCTAAAGACGGGCCCCAACCACAGAGGGTCAGAGTAGCCCGAAGTTATGACATAGTTATGTGATAGGAATCCCTCTCTTGGCACATCATACCTGACAAGCCCCTTCCCAGCCGTGCGAGATGGATTGGGTTATGATTATGATACGCAGATAAAGATCTGAACGCGGGTTTCCACCCGGACGAGAGAAAAGAAAGTAAGGAACGCTTGTGCTTTTATGTCATGACATTTAAAAGACGAGTAAGTACACCCCCAGACGTGGTGTAAGTAACACCCCCAGACGTGGCGAAAGGATCCACCAGACGTGGATCAAAGAAAGAAAGATATGCCCCCAGACGTGGCATCAGGCGCACCCCCAGTTGTGGTGAGCAACCTATGCCCCCAGACGTGGCGGAGGACTGTCCCCCAGACGTGGACAGAGAAAGAAAAAGAGAGATCTTGTCCCCCAGACGTGGACAAGCGAGCCCTCGCCTCCCAGTGCTATCGCTAGGGTACACTCCCGCCATTCTATCAGTCAAGTGGTTGCAAGTGGTTGCGGCTGTATGAGGGACGACGGTCCCGCAGTCAGCAAGGGGGTGAGGGCATCCAGCAGCGGAGAAAAAGACGCAGCCATAGGCGCGTAAGAGAACCCCCTTTCCCCAGACATGCATTAAAGATTTCTTGATGAATGTAGTATACATATATATACATGTATCTGTAAGTATGCCTATATGTAAGGCACGTCACGAGGTGACATCTCGAGTAGAAGAACATGGGTACGTGATGCAGTATCACCAGGCCCTGACGGTCTAAGTTAGAAAGCACGAGATTGAATACTTAGGTTAAGCAAGATTAGATTCCCCACGATCACCTAGTAATTAGATAAAGCTGCTCAGGCCTAGTATGGATAATAAACAGTAGGGGTATTAGTATGAGTCGACACTTAGAGACCCCCTGAGCAACAGAATCATAATTGAAGTGAAACGAGTAGGTATTCCCCAAAGGACCCCACTGAGGACGTAACGTTCTCACCCCCACTTCGTTATGATTCTAAGCAGGAACTTGTGACACGCTGCGAGGATCAGAGCATACCTTGGAACGAGGACAACAACTTCTACTATAGCAGAAGCCCCTGAGCCGAGGCATCGCGGAGGAGCAACCAGTGCTACCGATCAACTGGCAAGCAAGGTAGGGATTCGTGATGAGTAATGTGTGACAGTCACACGATCTAGTCAGGTCGTTGGCGACTAAGTGTGATAAATGTAAAGTATATTATTATTTAACTGTGCGGTTGTATTATGGACCAATTGATTGTACATATATGTATGGTATAAAATATTCTGGAGACCTATTTCTTAGAATGGCAACGCTTAAGTCCGATAAGACTCTATCGCTTGTATTCATATATAATTCATTGACGCCTATGGCTCCAAATTTGTAAACTAGTGAGGAGGTGAGAAAAATTTCAAAACGGTCCGTATTTTCGAGTAAGAAATATTTTCCAAGCTAAAAGTAGGGGCTAAAAGTAACCTCAGCCAAGCAGATAACAACCCTATAATCAGTGTTACGATTAGAGCGTAAGCTGAAAATAGGGGTGTTACACATACAAAATGATACATGGTCCAGTACAGAGATATATACAACAAAACCGTATCATGTTATAATAAGTTACATATATATACATAACATGTCCACCATAATACATAACAAAAGTTTATCTCGTGCGCCACTACACTAGCTTGTCCTCTTAGATCGGGAGTCTTGCCTCTTTGCTACCGGCGGCTGTACCTGGTCCGCTACTGTTCCTCGTGTTGCTCATCATAGCTTTCGTCTGCCCCTGGAAGCATAAGCGGGTGGGGGTGAGAATGTTCTTCCTCAATGGTGTACCTTAGCGCGTAGGGATACTGTTTCAACTCACTTATGAACCATGCAGCTCAGGAGATCCCTATGTGTTCATGCATACTAACATCCTACTAATTATTATCTTAGCCTAGGATCCTGAACGGCTTTATCAAAATTACTAGGTGACGGGGGATCTAGTCTTTCTTATCTAGGTTCTCGTACTTGTTAACTTACTACACGTATATACATAGGCCGTTTTGAGCGTTCTCTTGACGACTACATAGACTTACATGCATTATTATATACTTATGTGTCACACATTCATTCATCACATATTCATTCATTATGTGTCTTAAGCATGGGGAACTGAGGCTCTCTTACGCTTCCGGCTAACTACTAAGCGAGGAAAGCGTCCTTTTTGTCATTCGTTGTTCCTTTGTCATTTTGAGTCCTTCCACCCTTGTAACCATGGTCATCCGGTTACAACCTGCTTCTGCTCCCTATTGATGACGATCAGGCAGCGTTTTAACCTAGGTGGTTGTGAACCACCAATTCAACTTGGGTCATTATCACCCATCAATAGAGATAACCATTCAACTGGTGGGATGGCGAAGGGTGCTCCTGCCAAGCCAATCCGAGCATGGAATCATCATCATTATCATTATCGTTAGGTGTAACATCACCCCATCATTCATTATTTCTTGTTTTCATTCTTTCTTTTCATTTCATTAACATCATTGACCAATCCACCCTTTTAGGACTGGTGAGGGGCTTGTCCGTAAACGTGCCAAGAGAGGGATTTCCTATTATATAACTATGTACTTGTCTCAAGGTACACCGAACCCATGGTGGTCAGATCCTTCTTAGAACATCACTTATCCCCTAGCGTTCAATTATGATCTTTAAACATTAAGTGATTAACCTCTAGTTCTCTAAGGTTGCCCTAACACCTAACTGACAACCCCGTCCTCTTGATGCATTATATCCTATACATACTACATGCAATGTTCCACATACATCACACATTAGTCAAATCAATGCTTGTTGGAACTATGGGGCCCCAAGACAGTCTTCATAAACCTTTGTTCCCTGGCTTCGGTTAGCTCAACGAACTAGAGTTCCCTGGGTTACTTGACACCCTCGGGAATTCACGGTTCACTTCGTTACCCCTGTCCAGGTCTCCATGGGACTTCTAGGTTTCAGGCCACTCAGCGTCCCTGTGGGTCCACTCAGTGATCCCTAAAACCATCACCTTCACAAACTTTATTTCAAAACTGTCCCTTAGGATGTTCTTCAGGTGGCTCAGCGGTCCTTTAAGTCTGCTTAGCACCCTGAAGTCTCCTAGACACGTCAAAAATGTTTCTAAAGCCTCGTGGCTAAGTTTAGCCCTAGGCTGCTCAGAGGGCCCTGAAACACCGTAGCTGGTTGGCCTATGCTAAAGTCATAAGCTTTCCCGGTTAGGTGGCTATCTTCTGGTGCTGTGAACTATCATCGTTCTAAGTTAATGTTACAAACTAGGCTTTATCAAAATATGGGCCATTTTAAAACTCGTTTGGAAAAATACTGTGGTTAAAACATAGAGCCATACGTGTAATACATCGCATAACATCGTAGCAAGATATAGAGGAAATACGAGTACATACCTGTCGTGCGGTGAATTCCTGGATAAGTACACATAGGGGCCCAAAAGTCGCACATACATAACTACATATTTATAATACAAGAATTCATTGTTTGTTAAGCAAATACATATACGTTAGTCCATACATTCCAAGTTACCATAATACGTCCACACCTACATACATATATAACTAACCTATGTACACGGATGAGAACTACTCATTGCGCGTACGTTATGTAATAACCCGATCCTCTCGTGTACGGAAAACCCGCTGGTTAGGCCGTTGTGGGAAATCGAAAGGCATTCCGAGGGTTCAGGGAGGAGAATTTAACCTGTAAAATCTCTGAATTAGCGGCCGGGAATAGGCTTTGTTGTCTGGAAAATTTTCCAGCGCACCCGGGAGAGTTTCGACTCGAACGAAATTCATTTCGGATACTGGGAAACGCTCGTGGGATTTTTGGATGCGGTAAAATGGTCGAAAGTTCCTGAGTGGTAGTCCCCGGGTCGAAGGGAAAAATCAATGGATCACGATGGTATGCTCAGAATATTTTTAGAGCAACCAGTGTGTGAGAAACGGATTAAAACGCAATCAAACAGGACCAAATTGGCCCTGGAGGGAATATATCTCCCACAGGAGATATTTACCTTCAGTTAACCTTTAATAATAATAATAATAGTAAAGGAAAAAGAAGAAGGAAAAAGAAAATTAGACAGTTATAAATAGCCACTTAGGTTTCAGAAAACATTTACGTAACTTTTCATTGTTCTCAAACACCAGTTCCGTTCCGACACANACATGTCCACCATAATACATAACAAAAGTTTATCTCGTGCGCCACTACACTAGCTTGTCCTCTTAGATCGGGAGTCTTGCCTCTTTGCTACCGGCGGCTGTACCTGGTCCGCTACTGTTCCTCGTGTTGCTCATCATAGCTTTCGTCTGCCCCTGGAAGCATAAGCGGGTGGGGGTGAGAATGTTCTTCCTCAATGGTGTACCTTAGCGCGTAGGGATACTGTTTCAACTCACTTATGAACCATGCAGCTCAGGAGATCCCTATGTGTTCATGCATACTAACATCCTACTAATTATTATCTTAGCCTAGGATCCTGAACGGCTTTATCAAAATTACTAGGTGACGGGGGATCTAGTCTTTCTTATCTAGGTTCTCGTACTTGTTAACTTACTACACGTATATACATAGGCCGTTTTGAGCGTTCTCTTGACGACTACATAGACTTACATGCATTATTATATACTTATGTGTCACACATTCATTCATCACATATTCATTCATTATGTGTCTTAAGCATGGGGAACTGAGGCTCTCTTACGCTTCCGGCTAACTACTAAGCGAGGAAAGCGTCCTTTTTGTCATTCGTTGTTCCTTTGTCATTTTGAGTCCTTCCACCCTTGTAACCATGGTCATCCGGTTACAACCTGCTTCTGCTCCCTATTGATGACGATCAGGCAGCGTTTTAACCTAGGTGGTTGTGAACCACCAATTCAACTTGGGTCATTATCACCCATCAATAGAGATAACCATTCAACTGGTGGGATGGCGAAGGGTGCTCCTGCCAAGCCAATCCGAGCATGGAATCATCATCATTATCATTATCGTTAGGTGTAACATCACCCCATCATTCATTATTTCTTGTTTTCATTCTTTCTTTTCATTTCATTAACATCATTGACCAATCCACCCTTTTAGGACTGGTGAGGGGCTTGTCCGTAAACGTGCCAAGAGAGGGATTTCCTATTATATAACTATGTACTTGTCTCAAGGTACACCGAACCCATGGTGGTCAGATCCTTCTTAGAACATCACTTATCCCCTAGCGTTCAATTATGATCTTTAAACATTAAGTGATTAACCTCTAGTTCTCTAAGGTTGCCCTAACACCTAACTGACAACCCCGTCCTCTTGATGCATTATATCCTATACATACTACATGCAATGTTCCACATACATCACACATTAGTCAAATCAATGCTTGTTGGAACTATGGGGCCCCAAGACAGTCTTCATAAACCTTTGTTCCCTGGCTTCGGTTAGCTCAACGAACTAGAGTTCCCTGGGTTACTTGACACCCTCGGGAATTCACGGTTCACTTCGTTACCCCTGTCCAGGTCTCCATGGGACTTCTAGGTTTCAGGCCACTCAGCGTCCCTGTGGGTCCACTCAGTGATCCCTAAAACCATCACCTTCACAAACTTTATTTCAAAACTGTCCCTTAGGATGTTCTTCAGGTGGCTCAGCGGTCCTTTAAGTCTGCTTAGCACCCTGAAGTCTCCTAGACACGTCAAAAATGTTTCTAAAGCCTCGTGGCTAAGTTTAGCCCTAGGCTGCTCAGAGGGCCCTGAAACACCGTAGCTGGTTGGCCTATGCTAAAGTCATAAGCTTTCCCGGTTAGGTGGCTATCTTCTGGTGCTGTGAACTATCATCGTTCTAAGTTAATGTTACAAACTAGGCTTTATCAAAATATGGGCCATTTTAAAACTCGTTTGGAAAAATACTGTGGTTAAAACATAGAGCCATACGTGTAATACATCGCATAACATCGTAGCAAGATATAGAGGAAATACGAGTACATACCTGTCGTGCGGTGAATTCCTGGATAAGTACACATAGGGGCCCAAAAGTCGCACATACATAACTACATATTTATAATACAAGAATTCATTGTTTGTTAAGCAAATACATATACGTTAGTCCATACATTCCAAGTTACCATAATACGTCCACACCTACATACATATATAACTAACCTATGTACACGGATGAGAACTACTCATTGCGCGTACGTTATGTAATAACCCGATCCTCTCGTGTACGGAAAACCCGCTGGTTAGGCCGTTGTGGGAAATCGAAAGGCATTCCGAGGGTTCAGGGAGGAGAATTTAACCTGTAAAATCTCTGAATTAGCGGCCGGGAATAGGCTTTGTTGTCTGGAAAATTTTCCAGCGCACCCGGGAGAGTTTCGACTCGAACGAAATTCATTTCGGATACTGGGAAACGCTCGTGGGATTTTTGGATGCGGTAAAATGGTCGAAAGTTCCTGAGTGGTAGTCCCCGGGTCGAAGGGAAAAATCAATGGATCACGATGGTATGCTCAGAATATTTTTAGAGCAACCAGTGTGTGAGAAACGGATTAAAACGCAATCAAACAGGACCAAATTGGCCCTGGAGGGAATATATCTCCCACAGGAGATATTTACCTTCAGTTAACCTTTAATAATAATAATAATAGTAAAGGAAAAAGAAGAAGGAAAAAGAAAATTAGACAGTTATAAATAGCCACTTAGGTTTCAGAAAACATTTACGTAACTTTTCATTGTTCTCAAACACCAGTTCCGTTCCGACACATCTCGGTTTCTCGCTAGAGTCTTGGAAAAATCGCCAGAGCACGCCTTTGCGACCAGGGCGCTGCGAGCATCGAGGATATCTGACCGAAATTTGCATCGGATGTGGATAACTCTAAGCCTACTGTCTATGTGGTTTATTTTATGATTATTTATGTGCATTTCTGCATATGTGAGTGAAAAACCTTTTTGTACAAATTATAGGAAATGAGTTAGGGAGGTTAGATTTTGATGATTTTGATGTTTGGAAACCATAACTGTACTGAGTGGATCACTATGGAGACGAAAATGTTACGCGCAGAAAATCCCTCGAGAAGTTACTCTCGGGGGCGATTTTTTTACTGTGGGATTCGAATGAATTCCCCAGGGATTCGAATGAATTCCCCAGGGATTTCAGTCGAATGCATGAGGTTTCAATCGAATGAAAGCCTGAGCAGGATTTCAATCGATTGAATTCCCAAGGGATTCGAATGAAAGAATCAATCGAATGCTAAAACCCCATTCATTGTAATGCCTACTGAAAACTTGTATTTTAAAGGTTCTATGGGACCCAACATGCATAGTTATGTATGCCTTTGTGTGATATAAGCATGCATCATGAGGAAAGGCCGTCGTAAGAGTTAGGACGACCTTAGATAATTAGAAGTTCATGTTAAAGTTTAACGAAGATCATAATTGAACCCTAGGAAATAAAAGAATGAGTTAGGAAGGTTCTAACCCTAGTTGGTACGGTAGACCATAGTTAAGGAGTCTAGTTATATGATTAGGAAATCCCTATTCTCTTAGCAAAGTCTTACAGACACGCCCCTCGCCAATTCAGCAAGATGAATTGGTCATGAGCAACGTAGGTAAAGAGACCTGATCACGATGAGAAACGGGCATAGGCCCAGATATGTAAAACAGACATAGGTATGTACAAATGAAACGAGAACTAAGGGGCCCCTTAAAAAGGAAAGAGAACAGAACCTAATCGAGTCATAGGGCCGATCTAAGCGTGTCCACGCCTGATCACTCATAGGTTTGATCCCTCGCCATTCCAGAGGGGATGGTTGCACTTATTGTATTCGATGATTACCTCCTATGAGCTTTGCATGGTTAACTACCATTCCGGTAAAGAGCGTTGCCGGGTCAATACAATAGTGGCAAAAAGAGGTTGTAATCCGAGGCCACGGTTACAAAGGTGTAAGGACTAAGTATGACGCCGCCACAGAGCGCGTAAGAGATCCGCAGATCCCCTCATGCACTATGTAATTAAATGTATGAAATGATGATTGATGATAAGATGATAAGTATGTATGCATATTGCCTTAAGCATTATGTATAATTGTTCCTGGATTATATATCGTCAAGGAAACGATCCAAGACGAATAGTATGTCTCTAGTAGCAACGTACAGTTAGTAAGCACGAAGCCAAAGTAACGACAAGACTAGAGAGCCAATCACCTAGTAACTTAGATAAAGCTGCTCAGGACGTAGGCCAAAGATAATAAACAGTAGGAGTCTAGTATGCATGACACTTAGAGGTATTCCTGAGTGGCCTGGAATCTGCCCGAGTAATTGAACTATAGCAGCTACGTGGGGTTTCCACTAAGAACGAAGTCGTTCTTATCCCCACTCGTGTATGACTACATTTGGTAGACATGTCATCGCCGTCTCCTAAGGACGTCTGGTTGTTTACGCGCTCACGACAGCGTAACTACTGCACTTATACCTTGCTTGAGACTAGCACTTTTGCTCCTGCCAACATGCCAGGGGAGTCCCCGGAGCAGGCGAGACGCAGGCTTCGAGGGCCAGGATCTTCGCCCATGCGTCCCATCTGGATCGACGAGCGTCCAGGCAGCAGCACCCGCGATCCTATCCAAGTCGACAGAGAGGACGGTCCTCCGCCGCCGAGGCTAGAGCCACAGCCGAGGCCCGAGCAATATACAGACCCAGAGCTAGTTATGCCTCCAGTTCGAGGACGAGGCCGACACACTACCGCCCGTAAGAGCGTCCTCCCAATGCGATCACGCGAGTTCACCGCAGTGACGGATATCTCTAGCGATGATGAGGTGGATCCCGCGGAGCGAGAAGAAGACTCCGATGAGTAGTTGTGACATGACCTCGCTAAAGTTGTAGCCGTAGGAGCGCGGTACACGCAATGAGTAGTACTCATCCGTGTGCGTAGGTTTTAGTTTACTTGTATCATTGTATATATGTACCATTGTATATAGACTGATGTTGTATATGTATGTCCGTAGTAGGACAAGAATACTTCTTATGATATTAATGTATAATTATGTGTGTTATCTTTGGGCCGTATGTGTATTTTCTTCGGGTACTCGCCGTACGCCTGGTATGTACTCGTGTTTCCTTTACTTTCTTTTATGATATACTTAGGCGATGTATGATGCGTATGGCTCGTTATTTTCATAATATGATTAAAGGAAGTCTTAAATTGGCCCGTTATTTTGTAAACCCTAATTTTGAACCAATATATAGAGCCATAACGGTTCGCAGCACCAGAAGTGTACCACCTAGCCGCGAAGTCTATGACTTAAGCATAGGCCTACTGGCTAGGGTGTTTCACGTTACAAACCTGCTCCTACCAGCACTAATAGGGTCCTGTTATGGCTTCTCCTCGGAGTCATCCTCCTTCTCCGTTGGGTCCTTCTCTCCCATACCCTCCTCTCGCTGGATAGGTCGGTCATCGCAGTGAAGTCTCAAATCGGCGCGGTAAGACTGGAAGTACCTTCTTCCTTGTGGTAGTCCTGCGACCTTGTCCATCAACAGGCGGGGTGGACAGTCCTGGGTCTGCACTCAGCTCGGGCTCTGGCTCGGACGGGGGAACCTGCGGCTCTCCGTTAAGGTAGATCGCGTTGCAACTGCTGCCTCCAGGGCGCTCATCTACCCATATAGGGTGCATCGGGGAGGACCCTGGTCCTTTGAGTCTTTGCCTAGGTGAGGCCTCGGGCTCGTTAGGCATGTTGGCGGGCGGAAAGGTGCATGTCTCAATGAGAGTGTCCGTACGGAAGTTACTCTGACGTGTACGGGTAAACAACCATTCGTCTTTGGCAGGCGGGGAAGTCATGGCTGCAATTTGGAGTCATACACGAGTGGGTGTAAGAACGATTATGTTCTTAGTGGGAACTCGACATGGTCTCTATAACTCATTTACTCGGGCAGAGTCCAGGCCACTCAGGAAAGACCTCTAAGTGTCATGCATATTAGATCCCTACTGATTATTATGATCATTAACCTATGTCCTGAGCAGCTTTACGTAAATTACTAGGTGATCAGGTTACTAATCTTGTCATTACCTAGGCTTCGTGCTCATTAGCTTTATGGTACTGCTAAGGACATAATAGTCGTCTTGGGTCGTTCCCTTGACGATACATAATGTATAAACATATATAGATACATACATACCTGCATACATACTGGCATACATACATACATCCATTCATTCATACATGTAACTATATAGTGCATGAGGGGAATCTGGGAATCCCTTACGCATACCGGCTTACCCGGGTTAGCGTCCTTCTTTTCTTTTCTTATGTATACCAGCTTACCCGGGTTAGCGTCCTTTTTCTCTAGTCCTTTGCCCATGTAGTCGTGACTATACGACGACAACCACTTCTGCTCCCAGCTTGATGATGACCAGGCTGCGCTCACACCTGAGTGGTTGCTAACCACCGATGGGGTCTAGTGTCCATCATCACCTATCAAGTGGGATAACTTCTACTAGGTAGGAGGCAGGGGCTGGCCCTTGCAACGCAAGCAAGCGTTGGACTCATCATCATTATCATCATATCTTTAGGTGTGACGTCACCCTTTCTTAGTCATCATTTTTTTGCTTTCTTTCTTTCTTTTCATGCCATTAACCTCATTGGCCAATCCACCCTTTTGGGACTAGTGAGGTAACTTCCCTGACCAATCCACCCTTTTGGGATTGGTGAGGTACATCATTAACCAATCCACCTTGCCAGACTAGTGAGGGGCGTGTTTGTAAGACGTGCCAAGAGAATAGGGATGTTCCTAATCAAATAACTACGCGCCCTAACTAAGGCCGTCCGAATCTGTGGTGATCAGAGCCTCTCTACACTTCTTTGTTCCCTAGGGTCCAATTATGTGCCTTTACCTTTACGTGAACACCTGTAATTATCTAGGGTCGTCCTAACTCTTATGATGGCCATTTCCTCATGATGCATGCTTTTGTGTACCAAAATAGGCATACCCTCACTCATTGGATCCGTTAGAACCACTAAAGCCTCAAGTATTTCAGGTTTCATTCGAATGTCTAGGTTTACATTCGAATTAAATCCCTGCGAGTTCCTTCATTCGACTGAATTGGGGTTTCATTCGATTGAAATCCTCAGAATGCTTTAATTCGAATGCACTTAGAATTCAATCGATTGAAATCATAAGATTTTCTTTCATTCGACTGAATTGGAATTCATTAGATTGAAAGCTCAAATTGTCTTTCATTCGATTGAAACTTCTTTCAATCGAATGAAAGCTGATAAAATTGGTTCCCGAGACTTTAGTTCTCATTTTCTCCAGAAGTTTACTGTTCCTAGGGTTCCAATTAGTACAGTTACGCATATCATTTGTCAAAATCTCTCAAAACCCTATTTACCCTATAACCCCTCAAATTTCTACTTAATGATTCTACCGTCAAACATACACAAAAACACATATGCAGTTATAAATTAAACCACATAGACAGTGGGTCTAGGGTTACCCACCTCCGATGATGATTCTGGTTTGGTAGCTTTGTTGCCGGGAAATTTCGGGTCGTGCTAGCATGCTCCGAGATTTTTTCAAGACTCCACCAAGAAATCAAGATGTATCGGAACAGGACTGGTGTTTGTGAAAAAGACCGAAAGCTACGTAAAGTTTTCTGAAAACGAAGTGGCTATTTATAGCCACATTCTGTGGCTTTTCCCCTTTTTTTTTCCCTTTTTCTTTTTCAGTTTCATTCTGTTGTTATTATTATTATATTATATTTATTATATAAATATCTCTTGATGGAGATAAGAAACCTTACCAGGACGGGTTCCGGTCTCGTTTGATCGTGTTTTGTCCAAAATGTGTCACACCCAGTTGCCCTAAAAATATTCCGGACATACCGTTGTGATCCATTAATTTTTCCCTTCGATCCTAGAGCTGCCACTCAGGGATTTTTGACGTTCTTGTCATGTCAAGAAATTCCACGAGTGTTTTCCAGTATCCGAAACAATTTTCGTTCGAGCCAAAACTCGTCCGATGGCTCCGAAAAATTCACGGGACAACGAAACCTAACCCTTATCTCTAAATCCCTGGGGGATTGGAGGTTAAATTCCCCCACCCTCGTTTTCTTAACATTTCCCAACCGTTCTTGACGGCGTAGCCGACGGGTTTTCCGTACACAAAGGATTCGGGATGCTATATTCCACCCCCTTATTGAAATTTCGTTCCAAAATTTGAGCGTCGTTACGCTTCCGAACCAATTTCGGGGAACTTCAGGGTCAGGAAATGAAACACCCTAGCTAACTGATTACCCGTACGTGGCAACACAGTGCACTAGGTTGTTATCTACTTGGTCGGAATACATAGTCCATCATGCTGTTTCAAAAATAATCTTTTAGGAAAATAAGGACCCATTTAAAATTTTCATTTTTCATTGCATCATTACTAAAATAGAGCCATGCGTTGGAATCAGTAATATAACAAAACGTATGTCTGTATACTACTACAGCATCTCTATATACAACAAGTGGTCCATAATAAAAAGTCACAAAATGTATGTATAATATACAACCTAACATCTCATATACAGAAAATACTGAATACATCAGTTGCTACAGCATATCAAAGTACACCATCTATCTATCTACCAGCTGCTCATGGCTCAGCTGGTGGCTCTTCTTCAGCATCCTCAAAATATGAGTCGTCTTCTCCTGTACCTGAAGTCATAAATAGTGGGAAATGAGAACGGTAGGTTCTCAGTGGAAATAACTCTAGTTCCTGAGTCTCGTAACAGATTATGTCGGACTTCAGGCCGCTCAGAGATTTCTAAGTGAACATGCATACTATAACCTACCATTTTATTATCTGGCCTATCTGAACGGCTTTACATGCATCATTAGGTGATCTGGGAACTACTCTTGTTTACTACATTCTCGTGCTTATTAACAGTTCGTAAGAAATCCGTCTTGAGCAGGCTCTTGACGGCGCGGCATAACAGAATAATAAGTTACATAATAATGTACATTTAACATAGCAGTATCATTCAACATCTACCAGGAAGTTGTTCATAATACACATCACAGCGGGTTCATCACAAACATGATAACACATAGCAGCATATATCAGCATATTACAACATATAGCATCGTATAACAATGTGCAACAGCATTTAATGCCTTGAATCTGCATCACAGCTTAACCTGCTTGGAATACTGTTATTCCCACCATAACGACATCCTCTGTGGACATCACTATGACGGAATAACCTCACACCTCCAGTGTAGGCCGACACTGTCCTGACCTCACTGCGGTGGGCTTCCACCTGCCGTGTGCCCCCTCGGGACCCTTCGGCAGTGGGCTGGGGTGGTACCTCCCCACCTAAGCTTGCCCCCTTTCGACAATGCATAGGCGTGGTACCCGCACACCTCCAGGTATGCCATATAGACACCACCTGTGGCGGGCTTCCACATTCAGGATGCCTAGACCTCCTGAAGTGGGATCATAGTGGCTCACGTGATCACGGCCTTTTCAGCATGTGGCATATAGCCATTTTTCAGCATGGAGCTTTTGCTCTTATTCAGCATTGGCCGTTGGGCCTTGTTCAGCATTGGCCATTGGGCCTTTTTCATCATTTGGGTACCTGCAGCATGGCATACTTGTTCCCTATGGTTCATTTCAGCATCTTTATTTATCTCATAGTTAATTATAGTGACTTTGATCTAGGTGTCATAAATGCATGAAAAACGCAATTATCAACATGGATTGCAGGTAGTATTCATGTTCAGCACATTTCATTCTCATACAGCATATAAGTTCACACATTTCAGTTATCAATCACCAACATAGCATTAAAGACTAGTCTAGGAGTCTCAAGAAGGTGCCATAAGCTTTTACAAGTCTCAAGCCGCTCAGCGAAAACTGAAGGTTCGCTCAGCGGTTTGGGTCTTTACGCTCAGCGGTGAGGGCTGTATCGCTCAGCGGTGATAGCTTCACCGCTCAGCGGTACTAACTCCATCGCTCAGCGGCCTTACTTTCTCGACTTTTCTTCCACCGACTCCCACCGCCTTACTTTTTAAAAATATCTTTTTACTTTCCACGTCAGCCCAGCGTCGCTCAGCGGTGCCTGAGAGACCGCTCAGCGATGCCTTGGCGAGAATGAAAAACCTAATTTCCTTTCTTCTTCCTCCTTGCTCCATAGTCTCCCATGGCACCTGCTTGAGTTCCATACCTGATTCAAGTACAATAATCCTATCTAATCCAGGTCACAGGACCCTTCAGAATTGTCTCCCTAAGTCCTAGCATCATTTCTAACATATATGCACATAATAGCTCAAAATCATCAAACAAAGACAAACTTGCATAAACATCATCCATCATCAAAGAGGTAAGGAACTAAAGTCACCCACCTCTTCACAAACTTGTTGTTGCTAGGAGACAAGAGAACCAAGCCTTGTTTGCTTACTTGGAAGCTCCTTGACCTAAAACACCATTTTAACCTAATTAGCACAACCATGGATTATGGTAGCACAACTCCTTACCATATCATGAAAACTCACTCATAACCCTTCCTAGCCTTCCTTAGATGCTTGGGAATGAATTATGGAGATGAAAATATAAACTTGAAGCTTGCTTGAAGCTCTTAAGTTAAAGGAACATAAAACCCTAGATTATGGAGATTTAGGGTTAGAACCTTGAATCCTTGGAGTTCTCTTGAATAAACTCCCCAACCTTGATGCTAGCTTGTTTCCTTGAGTGTCTTGAGGCGAATTTAAGATGATGAGAACAAAGAATGATGATTAAACTTTGGATGGAGCTTTATGTGACTCTTTGGAGAACTTAGGTTTTTGGGAGCTTTTGAAGAAGAAATGGACTTTGGTGTTTTGGAATGTGTATGCTCGGTTTTGGGGGGGCTGGCCGTGTAGTTTTAGTGGCCTTGGGCCATATTTACTTTCCAATTTTGCCCTTAGTCTATTTAGGTTATGTCCATTTAGTAATTCTTTATGTACGGAAGTCCTAAAAATATTCCGGACATACCGTTATGCTCTAAAAATTCCCCTCATAAATTCTAAAATGTTACTTGACATATTCTTGATTTATTTTCATATTAATATATGTTACAGACTCCTATTGAGTCACAGTTAATTTCCAATACTGCATAATTTCAATCCGGACGTCACCAAATCGCAGAATAACTGTTTTTAACTAATCTTCCAGAAATAAAATCAATACTAGAATTTATTCCATTTTATCTCACCTTTCCCCTCATTTTATCTTTTTAATTCTTTTTTAGACAATGTCTTAAAGAATGAGAAAAGTCGGGTTGTTACAGGAAACATCTCCTCGAGAAGTCCTAGCCTTCTAGTCTTTCCGGGATTGATTGGAACCACAAAAATCATCCCAAAAAGGTCTCATTTGAATCCCTTATGATCATTCACTCGAATGATTTTCAGAGTTCTTCACTCATTCGATTGAAGTATTCGAATGCCTTCGCATTTACAAATTCATTTGAATGAACAACGGGTTGCATTCGAATGAACTGCGATCTGGAGCCATTTTAAACACTTTTCTTTCTATTTCCCCCACATTTTTCCTCTTCTCCTCCACCGAACACCAAACCCTAGCAAAGCTAAAATTTTTCCTGATCCCCCCACTTCAATTTCTCATGGTTTCTACCCTTCCCCTTGCGTCCCCTAAGCTTCCCCTCTACTTCCCCTTTCATTTTCCACACATTCCTCTCCTCTCCATCCTCTACCCACGGTTCTCCCTCCTCTCTCCCTCCAAAATCGAAATCCCCACTTCCTGTACCATGAGCCAACGTGGCGGTCGATCTTCACGGTGCAAGAATCCGGGGCCGTCATCTCCGGCAAACCTTCCGCATTGGTTCTCTTCGGAAACGCAATGGCGCAACTTCGAAACCAATTATAATGAGAGGGACATTATGGAGCCTAAAATTTTAGATCGCGCGACATTCGAGGAGACCTCAGAGGACATTCGTTGATTGCCCGCCACCAGTTTTAACTTATTCATCGCTTTTGCACATGAAAAGATCACAGGTTTCCTTTGTTAAACTGTCACTTTCGCATACAAGCTTAACAAAGTACGCCAGCATTATTCCAGATGTTAAAACGGCTAACCTTTATTCCAGTTATGGCAACAAGATTAGATGAAATGATTTAGTTCCGACTCTAATGATTGTTACTTTCGTTCACAACGTTCAAGTCTAGAATCTAGCTTAGCATAGTAATATTGGTCTTAACTTGGTTACGACTTAATTTATACAACTTTCGTTCATACAAATAAGTCCCAAATTAAGAAGCAAAACAGTAAACAAAAGCTAGCATTAAGCATAAAATCATTCAAGCAATTCAATAGAAACTGAGTAATTGATATGCAAAAGTACATGGATACAATCATACTACAATACTCATCAAAATCCCAACAACAAGAGGATTACATATCCATCTTACAAGAGAATCTCAAAAGCAAGGTTTAGACGCTTACCATGACACATTACTACGCTATCATGACAGCGGCTTCACCGAGCTTCTTCGGTCTCCTGGCTCCGTCACCAGCGTCCTCTTTGTTGCTAAACTAACCTAGGCTCTAAAGTACAAGAGAATGAAGTGTTTGTGGGGGGAAGGATGTTTGGAAGATGATACAAATGCATGGCACGACCTCCTCTATTTATAGGCAAATTCTGATGGCATCGCTCAGCGGTTTGGGTACCACCGCTGAGCGATTTTGGCGTTATCGCTGAGCAAAAAGACTTAATCGTTCAGCGGCGTCATCATTGCACGTGGCTTAATAAATGCTCCGGCAGCTTTTGGAGGGGCGGCGGCGCCTCCAGGCTGGCTCCTACTGGCGCAATAAATGCGGCAGCTGCAAGTGGCTCCGGTGACAGGATCGCTGAGCGGCCAGGGTGCAATCGCTGAGCGGTCCTTGTTATTGTGCGCTGAGCGATTCTTGTTCTCCGCTGAGCGGTCCTTCGCTGATTTCATCTTTTAGCTTCTTTTTCCACTTTTGTCCTTGTGCTTCATTCTTTAGGGATTCTTCTTCATTTAATCTGCTTGCATCCATCTTACAAAATATATTATAAACCTCCAAAATTGGGGAATTCAGTTAGATAATTTTTTAAAACATAAGCGAATAAGTGCCATTTTAATAGGTCAAAATTGCGTAAATTGGGCACTTATCACTCCCCCTGACTTAAGACCTTGTTTGTCCTCAAACAAGATGTAATAGAATCATTTTACAAGAGATCGATGCTCATGAACAATCAGTTAATTCAATGAATTGAAATTGTTCAAACAGTTCATGCTTGAGACCTGTGATATAACATAGAGCCCTTATCATAATCAATTGCACAATTACTTGAATGCCATAAACAAATCACACTATCCAATGTTTTTTCTATCAAGGAAATTATCTTTATCGCACAATGGTCAGTGGACCAGTTCAAGGTAAGTGTTTCTCTCAATGTCACCATTGAATCACAGCAATTTAAATTTGTTACCTGTCTCATAATTCAATCCAAAAGTATGGTCATGCAAGGATCACAGGATGACTTTAAACGGTTGTAATGGGGCCAGGTTACAACAAAAATTGGTTTTTCTGGATATGCAAATATTCCTAAGAGAGCAATGAAAACCAACTCCTTGTTGTTACCTGTTTTCTTTTCTCCAACTTTGTTTCTTACCCCTTTATTCTCCTTGTTCTTTTCCTCAATCCTTTTTCTTTTTCTTCTTTTTGTTTTTGGATTGGGAATAAGATTTTTCTTCTTTTTCCATTTGCTTCTGTTCTTTTGATTCAACTTCTTAATTTCTTCCCACTTTTGCTTACCCTTATCTCCCCCTGACTTAGATCTTTGCACATAATCCAATTGAATGCTCTCTTAATTTAGAAATTAAGGGAAATCATTGTTTTTCTTTTAAGGCTCAAGGATTATGTAACAACCAAGAAATTTCTCATGTTAGGCTCAAATGGGGTATCAAGGGATGTTCCTAATTAAAGGTCGGTTTCATTTGGCCAAGTGGGTTTAATTCTAAAGAACAGAATGCCTTGATCATTTCCTATTACTTCCATACAATTATCAAAATTAGAGACTCAAACAAATTCAATTGTGCAAAAACAATGGTGATTCTGTCTATCTTACTTAGTGCATAGGTTCACTCCCTTACATGGCTAGGTTTTATTCCCTTGATTTAAAAAACATCTTCAAGGTTATGCTTATGCAAACCAGTTGAAATGCATATTGACATGTTTATGGTATCTATGCACTCACAAAGGTCTATTATGGATTCTTGAAACAATTCAATCCATGATTTGGTATATTTGGTTCATGCATCAAATCCCAAGTAAAATAAACTAATACTCAATATTGTTCTTAGACAAACAATTCTTAAGCACACATTAAGCTAATTAAAGAAAATTAATTAAGATGCTAGAAAATTAAAAATACTCCCTGTTTTATGGTGAATGAGTTTCCTTGATGTAGCCTCCTTGCAGTGTTTAGGCTACGTTCATGGTGAGGATATAGAGGCTCATCTTCTCCGAAGAATCATGCTCATCGTCCTCTAGAAGTGTGTCTTTCTTTTGTTGTTTTTAGGAAACTTCATTGGTTGTTCTCCGGCCTGCAAAAACAATCCAAAAATTTCTTTTCTTCCAAGTAGCATTAGAGAGATCATGGTTTTATTTTGAACCCCTTTGTAGACAGAATTTCCTACAATTGCGGACAGAATTTCCTGCTTATTGTAGACAGAATTTCCCACAATGATTTATGGATTCAAAATAAAACATATTCTTTGATCTTAAGGTGCTTTTTTTGAAAAGATTCTATTCTTCAAAATTTTCCATTTCTAAACCAGCTAAGAATATTGCTTTCAAATTATGATGCACCTTTTTCAGACAATTGTGTAAAATCAGTCATTAGGTTTAAAATCAAAGTGCTCAAGTTTAGCGTTGGTGAAAAAGATTAGCACTTTCAAATTTCAAACCAAATTACATGATTTAGATAAAACCTTCAATTCTTTTTCACCATGTTTCATAAAAACATATTTTAACACCTTAAAATTAATTATCCTTAAAATTAATAAACTACTAAAATAATAAAACTCACAAAACACTGGGTTGCCTCCAGACAGCGCTTGTTTAAAGTCGTTAGCTCGATGCCTTTTTCTTTCTAGCTCCCTTCTTCATCATCAGACCTCCTTCCATGGAAAGAGTCTTTTGGGTTTAGCTCCGGATTGGCCGTGAATCTACTTTTCTTCAAATCCGCTATATCAGGGGCCAGCTGTCCCAGTTGTATTTCCAAATTCCGTATAGTGGTGTCATGGTTCTTTTGATTAATCATCGTTTGTTGCATAAACTGATTCCATGTCTCCTCTATCTTGGAATTTGGATAAACTGGTGGCTGATTCTGATACGAACGGGGTGGTTGATTGGCTGTTGCGGAGCTTTATTGAATGAAGGTCCTGCCTCTTGCTTCCATGGCTGAAAGATAGGCCCCCTTTGGAAATTATTCGGATAGGGCGGCCTTTGCTGGTTGTCCAAATAATGGACTTCTTCCCTAAAATTACAACAAGTAGACGAGTGATCACCATTACAAATATTACATTGAAATGCCTGCTGCCTTTTGGAATCTCGAGCCTCTCTGATTCGCTTCGGCAGTTGATGAAAGCCAATTGTTACACTTTGTCCAATCTTGACATAGTCTGGTTTCCCACAACTGTGCCAAGTTCGTTGAAAGCATATTTGTGCTTTTGTCGTTCAAATTAAATATATGTCCTACTTTACGGCTTTCAGATCCACGAGGGATCCAATTGCAGTATAGCCAGGTATAGTTGAATCCACAGAGAGTTGCAAAATTACCATTCTTGAGCCTAGTTAATTAAACAATGAAGTGAAGGATTTGATAAATTGTTGATAGTTAAATAAATAAATAAACAACATAAAAGTAAATAGGCAACAAATCAGAGGTAGATCCGGAAGCTTGTTGGGAATTGAATCATATCATAGTTTCATGCATCCAGTTACTTATTACACAGAATCATTATTTCATTGATTGCCCGCCGCCAGTTCTTAACTTGTCATCACTTTCGCGCATGACAAGTGTAACAACCCGACTTTCCGTAGGGAGGTCTTGGGCACGATCCGCAACTTTGACTAGGCAAAAAGTGCAAAGTAACCCGAATTAGGGTCAAAGAAAATTTAGTTAGGGAGCCAGTCCCCTTTTAAAATTAGAAGAAATTAGGAGGTGGTGACCCCGCTAAGCCCTGGAAGGCAGTGCTCAATTTTGAGTGCAAACGGGGAATCCAGTCGGGCCCAAAGTGATCTGCGAAGGAATAATGGGCGGAAACAGGTTCCCCGATATCTTGTTTTGGACCGCCATCCTGGCCGGGAAAATTCCTAGGTTGCGAATATATAATTTGAGACATTTTAGATACTCGTGTGTGGACTCAGAACAGTTAGAAATAATTAAAATAGGATAAGGGTTAGGATAATTAAAATAATTATAATAGAATAATAATAATATAATAATAATTAATTAAACAATTAAATAATTAATTATATGCAACAGGGGGGCACGACTATAAAAGCCCCATGTATGCAAACCGCAGAGCATCATAAATGCTCTGCTGTTTCTTCAAATTTCCACTTTCATAGTATCATTCGAGCACATCGCGAGAGCGCTACCGGACTTCCAAAAATTTCTTGGAGCATACTATTGCAACAAGGATTTTCTTCACTTTCCACCTATAAACTTCAAATCCGCGTAGGAAGTGGGTAACTCTAAGCCCACTGTCTATTTGGTTTGTTTAATGATTGTTTAAATGCATTTCTGTGTATGTGAATGAAAAACTATTTTGCAAAAACTATGAGAAATGAGTTAGGGAAGCTAGATTTAGAGGATTTTGAGGTTTGGAAATCATAACTGTATGGATTGGATTACTGTAAAAGTGAAAAATGTTACGCGGAGCAAACCCTGGAGAATTTGCTCTCTGGGGCGATTTTTTTACTGTAGCATTCGATTGAATTCTTACGGATTCGAATGAAAGAAGATTTTGGATTTCAATCGAATACTTGAGGATTTCACTCGAATGCAAGACCGCGATGGATTTCAATCGAATACTCGAGGATTTCAATCGAATGAGACCCCGAGGAGGATTTCAGCCGATTGAATCCCTAAGGGATTCGATTAAAAGAAGCCATCGAATGCACAGTTTTTAAGCATTCGAATGCCTACTGGAAACTTATGATTTTAAAGGTTCTATGGAATCCAGCCTGCATGGTTATGTATAACTTGAGGTAATTTGAGCATGCATCATGAGGAAAGGCCGTCGTAAGAGTTAGGATGACCTTAGATGATTAGACGTTTCCGCTAAAATTTAACGAAGACCATAATTAAACATTAGGAAATCAAGAAAGGTTAGGAAGGTCCCGACCCCAGTTGGTGCGGTAGACCAAGTTAAGGAGTCTAGTTATATGATTAGGAAATCCCTATTCTCTTGGCAATGTCGTACAGACATGCCCCTTGCCAATTCAGCAAGACGAATTAGTTACGAGCAACACAGGTAAAGAGACCTGACCACGATATGTAAGACGGGCATAGGCCCACACATGTAAAACAGGCATAGGTCTGTATAAATGAAATGATGACTAAGGGGCCCCACTAAAAGAGAAAAAGAGAAACGGATCGAGCCATAGGGCCGGTCAAAGCGTGTCCACGCCTGATCATTCATAGGTCTGATCCCTCGCCATTCCAGAAAGAGGGGATGGTTGCACTAATTGCATTCGATGTTTACCTCCTATGAGCCTTACATGGTTAGCTACCATACCGGTAAAGAGCGCCGCCGGGTCGATGCAATAGTAGCAAAAAGAGGTTGTAGGCCGAGGCCACGGCTACAAAGGTGTAAGGACTAAGTAGGACGCAGCCACAGAGCGCGTAAGAGATTCCCAAGTCCCCTCATGCACTATGTAATTGAATGTATGAACTGGTGAATGATGATATGGCGATAACGGTGTATGTATAATTGTTTAAGCATTATGTATAACTGTTCATGCATTATGTATCGTCAAGGGAACGTCCCAAGACGAATAGTATGTCTCTAGGAACAACGTACAGTTAACAAGCACGAAGCCTAGGTAATGACAAGACTAGACACCCAGTCACCTAGTAAAATAGATAAAGCTGCTCAGGGTGTAGGTACAAGATAATAACTGGTAGGATTTAGTATTGCATGAAACGTAGAGGTTTTCCTGAGTGGCTGGAGAATGCCCGAGTAATTGAACTGTAGTAGCCACGTGGAGTTTCCACTAAGAACGCAGTCGTTCTTATCCCCACTCGTGTATGGCTCCAGGGATGGAAGATGAGTCTTACTATGCAGATGCTGTGGAACCTGAGGATGATGTGCACCAGAAGACTTAGATGGCTGTGTAGTCGATATCATAAGGAGAATAAATGTAGTTGGGGAACATGTGTATGGGTTATGTAATATAACTAGTATATGGAATGTATTTGTCTCTGTAGAGGACCCCTTATGTGTGTAATCTATGTATCCACTAACTTAAATTTCGACTTACTAGAGATACCGTTTGTTATATCACTCTGTTGCACGCACGACTCTTATGTTGTAAACTGTATGATTAAAAAAAAAAAAAAAGAGGAAGAGGAATTGGGTCCCTATTTTATTAAAGCTAGTATTTTTGAAAAACTAAGGCAAAAGACCAGGAGGTAAACAACCTAGCGGTATTACGTACGGCTCGAGCGTACGGAATCGGCTAGGGGTGTTTCATTTGGTATCAGAGCAGTTTTGTCCGAGTGAGCCTGAGGACTGAGCTGCACTATGCTTCCGAGCATGATGCACAGTGTATACCTTCCTAAGTTGCGTTTTCTGGTTATGTGCACTGGCTATTCTTGAGACTGATCAACTCAGGATTTTGCAGGTGCTGATACTCAGACATGCCTCCAAGAAGGGATAACACGTCTCGAGAGTCTGCTACTGTGAATTTGTCAGAGATACTACAACAAGTGGCGCAAGCTGCTCAGGTCCAAGCGGAGGCCACCGCCCAGATTGCAACCGCCACTGTGCAGCGGAATATGATCCCGACTGTTCAAGAAATCGAAACTCTTCAGTATAAGGACTTTATGCGGGCTAATCTGCCGGTGTTCGAGGGACTAATGGATCCAGATCTGGTGCATGGCTGGGTCAGGAAGATAGAACAGGTCTTCCAGGATATTCCCTGCACGGACTCTCAGAAGATCAAGTTTTCTTTGAGGAAACTGGAAGGGGCAGCTGCCGAATGGTGGGATATGACCCGTCCGGCAGTGGAACAAGAGGGGGCAGAAATGTCGTGGGAGCAGTTCAAGATGATCCTCCTGGATAAGTATTTTCCCAGGGAGTTATAGCATAGGAAGGAGGCGGAGTTCTTGGAGCTGAAGCAGGGAATAATGAGCGTTACGGAATATACTGTGGCATTTGAGAAGCTATGCCGTTATTCCCAAATGGGTAGGTTTTGCCCAGATGATAACTGGAAATGTGCTAAGTACCACCGAGGCCTGAAGGCTGAGCTGAAGGTGTTTCTCGCAAGCTCAGGTGTGCGAGATTATGCTATGCTAGTGAATACCTGCTTGGCTCAGGAAGAGGCCAACGGAGATCTTACAGAGGTGCGCAGCGAGCGCAACAAGAGGAGGTTTACCGAGACAGGGAACTCACAGATGGACCCGCAGAAGAAAGGGTCGTTTTAAGCCCCACTCCTAGGAAGGGGTAGGGGCCAGTACTCTCAGAGACCGCCGCAAGGGGTTGGCAGGGCGCATAATCAGCCCAGGAACGGGCCACCAGCGTCACGACCTCAGTCGGAGGGAGGAGCGAACCAGAAATTGCCAGAGGCCAGGCCGGCTTGCCCAAAGTGCAATAAGCCCCATGCAGGCGAATGTTTGGCAGGGCAGAATGTATGCTACAGGTGTGGCCAAGGAGGGCATTTCGCCAGGGATTGCAGAGCACACCTCCCCTCGTCCCAGCGCCAGGGCCGTGTGTTCACTATGGCTGCAGAGGAAGCCCAGCAGGAGGAAGGACTAATCCTAGGTACGTGTTCTATCAATGGGAAATCGTTGACTATGTTGTATGACTCTGGAGCCTCGCACTCCTTTATCTCTCATGGTAGTGTGAAGGAGCTACAATTATCTCCTACGATGATACCATATACTCTGTCTGTGTCGACACCTACCGCGCCATCTGTCAAGACTTGTCAGGTGTGTCTTAGGTGCCCGTTTCAGCTACAGGAAAGGGAGTTCGTAGCTGACTTAATTTGCCTCCCCCTAGTCGGACTTGATGTTATACTAGGGATGGACTAGTTGAAGGCCAATGGGGTGGTGCTGGATTGCGCCAACAAATTAGGATTCTTCCTTTGGGAGTTACAATTTCGACAGGGATGGGCGAGGAACTGCCAACCCTATACTATTGCCGGTGGGAGGACCAAGGGTGTGTATTCCTAGCATCCTCAGAGGTAAAGACTACGGAACAAAGGATTGAGGCGATTCCAGTAGTATGTGAGTACCCCAATGTTTTTCCTGACAACATCCCTGAGTTCCCACCAGAGCGGGAAGTAGAGTTCTCCATTGACCTCATACCAGGCGCCAGACCCATCTCCATTGCCCCCTACCGTATGTCCCCGCTAGAATTGCAAGAATTGAAGAAGCAACTAGAGGTGTTGATGGACAAAGAATTCATCAGGCCGAGTGCATCGCCGTGGGGAGCCCCGGTGTTGTTCGTTAAGAAAAAGGATGGCACTATGAGGCTTTGTATTGACAATAGACAGCTTAACAAGGTGACGGTTAAAAATAAGTACCCTCTACCGAGGATAGATGACCTCTTGGATCAGTTAAAAGGAGCTAGGGTATTTTCGAGGATTGATCTGAGGTCAGGATATCATCAGATACGGGTACGCGAGGAGGACATTGCCAAGACGGCATTTAGGTCCCGGTATGGACACTACGAATTTAGGTTAATGTCGTTCGGTCTGACCAATGCCCCTGCCATTTTTATGGATTATATGAACCGCATTTTCCATGCCTACTTGGACGATTGTCATCCTCTTCATCTTGCAAGACCTTCATCCTTGGAGAAAGGTGACAAAGGTGGCATAAAGCTTTGGAACATCAAGGCTTTTGGAACTCCACTTCCAAACCTCCTTCACCTAGAACTCTTTGGAAGTGGGTAACTTAGGCTTTCACTCATTCTTTAGTGCTCTTGAGCTCATGAATGATTTTGTATGTTTATGTGTGTTTTATGTTTATGTGTTATATGCTTAATGCCTTGAAATATTTTGTTATAATGTGATAATGTAAAGCAAAGTTAGAGCATGGCTAGAGGTTGAAAGGATGTGAGAAACTATGTATGTTTGAGTGGAAAGTACATGGAAGAGTTTGAGAAAAGGTGACATAGAACAAAAATGAGGTTTTTGGCATAAAAGGGCAAAATGGTCATTTCGGGATTTTTGGGTATTTAGAATAAAAATCTGGGTTTCTTTTTATGAAAAATGGGTTTAGAGGTATCAAAAACCTTGGGGTCAAGACTTGAGTCCATTGGAATGTGGTTAACTAAAATTTTGAAGAAAATTGGTTTTTATGTGCAAAAATGGCATTTTGATCAAAAAGGGCAAATCTGTAATTTCAGGTGTTTGGACTAAAAATCTAGGTTTCTTTTTATGAAAAATGGGTTTAGAGGTATCAAAAACCTTAGGGTCAAGTCTTGAGTCCATTGGGTTATGGATAAACAAAATTTCAAAGAAAAATCGGTTTTTCGGACAAAAATGGTATTTTAAGCAAAAGAGGGCAAATCTGTAATTTCAGGTGTTTGGACTAAAAATCTGGGTTTATTAACATGAAAAATGGGTTTAGAGGTATTAAAAACCTTAGGGTCAAGTCTTGGGTCCATTGGGTTATGGAGAAATAAAATTCCAAAGAAAAATCGGTTTTTATGGGCAAAAAATGATTTTTGATCAAAAAGGGCAAAACTGTAATTTCAAGTAATGAAATTAAAAATCTGGGTTTGTTTTCATAAAAAGTGGGTTTAGAACTATGAAAAACTTTAGGGTCAAGCTTTGAGTCCATCGGTCAATGAATGATTAAAAATCCTAACGAAAAATGGGTTTTTCGGGTAAAAGATTTTAGGTGTGACAAACATGAGTTTATTCAGTTATGTGTACCTGTTTATTCAGTTGCATTATGTCATTTGCATTACTATGAGCCACCCAAGGGGTGCAGAGAACAAGAATAGATTATGAGTACCAAGCAGTGCATGCATCATGAGGCAGTGTTGCCACAGGACTTAGGGCAACCATAGATCGCTAGAATTAAATAAATTAATGTGCAAAGATGGTAATATAATTTAGGGAAACAGTTAAGTCTAAAGACGGGCCCCGACCACAGAGGGTTGGAGTAGCCCGAAGTTATGACATAGTTATGTGATAGGAATCCCTCTCTTGGCACGTCATACCTGACAAGCCCCTCCCCAGCCGTGCGAGACGGACTGGGTTATGATTATGATACGCAGATAAAGATCTGAACGCGGGTTTCCACCCGGATGAGAGAAAAGAAAGTAAGGAACGCTTGCGCTTTTATGTCATGACATTTAAAAGACGAGTAAGTACACCCCCAGACGTGGTGTAAGTATCGCCCCCAGACGTGGCGAAAGGATCCCCCAGACGTGGATCAAGAGAAACAGATATGCCCCCAGACGTGGCATCAGGCGCACCCCCAGTTGTGGTGAGCAACCTACGCCCCCAGACGTGGCGGAGGACTGTCCCCCAGACGTGGACAGAGAAAGAAAAAGAGAGATCTTGTCCCCCAGACGTGGACAAGCGAGCCCTCGCCTGCCAGTGCTATCGCCAGGGTACACTCCCGCCATTCTATCAGTTGAATGGTTGCAAGAGGTTGCGGCTGTATGAGGGACGACGGTCCCGCAGTCAGCAAGGGGGTGAGGGCATCCAGCAGCGAAGAAGAAGGACGCGACACAGGCGCGTAAGAGAACCCCTATCCCCTCATGCATTATATTTAATTGCTAATTGTATAAACTGTATGATTATATCTAATTATATATGTGTATGTATATATATATATATATATATATATATATATATGCTTATGAGTACATGTTGAGTCAACCGTCCGTGAGACACATACGAGACGGTCATAGTAGCACCGAGAGTCTAATGATGAAGCACGATAACTTAGTAAGAAAGATTAGATCCCCATCACCTAGTAATTAGATAAAGCCGCCCAGGAACTTAGGCAAGAAATAATTGGTAGGATGTCTAGATGCATGAATCACTTAGAGATCCCTGGACGGCCGAAGCATAAGTGAGTAACCAGATCCCCACGACCCTACAGTTATCCACTGAGAACCACCGTTCTCACCCCCACTCACTTATGGCTTCAGGTGAGATAGATGACGTCCCCGCCGAGGAAGAGGCGGATCCTGCGTAGCAGGTTTAGGACAGTAGACCCTGAGACAAGGGAGGAGGCAGAGTTATGGTCAGTGCTGGTAGTGAACCGCCCCACACCTCGACGAGTCGCGCCACCGGTACTTCCCGAGCCAGAGACTTCAGCCGACGGCGAGCCCATCCCTTACGAGAAGGATGTGGAGGTTGACCCAGTTTCTGTGAGGCTACGACCGCCCAAGGCTTACCAGCAGACGACCCGGATGAGGACAGCCAGAGACTATCGCCGTCAGTTTGCACCTTGCACTCCCAGCCACGAGGCAGGCCCATCCCATGGTCCCCGTGACCCGCCGGATGTACCAGTACCTTCCTCACCCGAGGAGGAGTATCCTCTGATAGCCATGGAGGAGGATGACGAGGAGGACGAGCCAGAGCCGGTGTATGAGCCAGAGGAGTCAGAGCCGGTGTACGAGCCAGAGGAGTCAGAGCCGGAGGAGGAGGATCCAGAGGAGGACCCCGAGGAGGAGTTCAGTGAGGATGAGCCTGAGACCTGACCAGCACTGCATTCCTACCCTGTCATCAGACACCACCTTTTGCTAGTAGTTCTAGTTATATGTGTATTTTGATGGATTCCATTCTGTAGCTCTTTGATGTATCTATGCTACATTTATACTATGTATGTATATGACTCCTTGATCTATATGATATTGGTTGTCAGACCCCATTGTATTGTTTACTTCACTATTTATGTATGTACATGTATGACAGACAACACCCGCATTTATCTGTTATACGACTATATGGGACTTATGATAGTTCACACGCATGGCTCTACTTTGACGCGTAAAAGCAATTTATGTTAAAAAAAAAAGGGTCCTTATTTTCAGTTAACTTAATTATTTTCGAAGTAAAGTAGGGACTACCAGTATTCCCACACAGCAGATAACAACTTAGCAGACGCAGATTATGACTTAAGCATAAGCTGCTAAGCTAGGGTGTTACAGTTGGTATCAGAGCAGTTTGGTCCAAGTGAGCCTGAGGACTGAGCTGCGCTATGCTTCCGAGCATGATAACGGTGTAGATTATTTCTAGGATTAATGTACTGTTTGTGTGCACTCACTTTTCTTAAGACTGATCACCTTGAGTTTTGCATGTGCCCTATAGACAGCCATTCCTCCTAGGAGAGATTCTACACAGCGTACCCCAGATCATGGGGATTTCGTAGATGTCATACGCGAGATGGCTCGCGCTACGGCATAGATGGCCGTCACTACGGCTGCTAGGAACGTACTACCGGTCCCGAAAGGGGTCGATGCCCAAAAGTATGCGGAGTTTATGAAAGCTCGTCCGCCTATT
This sequence comes from Nissolia schottii, assembly GCA_003254905.1. Classification (NCBI taxonomy): domain Eukaryota; kingdom Viridiplantae; phylum Streptophyta; class Magnoliopsida; order Fabales; family Fabaceae; genus Nissolia; species Nissolia schottii. The sequence continues at coordinate 44,590 of QANU01009114.1, forward strand.
TTTGAAGGGTGGATTGATCCAGAGACTGTGTACAACTGGATCGAGGGAATGGAACAGATTTTTGGGGACTTGGACTGCACAGATGAGCAGAAAGTGAAGTTTGCTGCTAGGATGTTTCGAGGGGTAGTCCGTGACTGGTGGAGCACTACTAGGCCTCTGTTCGAGCGGCGGGAAGGAGAGATTACTTGGGCTGTGTTCACCACGGCAGTAGTCGACAAGCACTTTCCACGCGGTATGCGGAACCGCAAGGAGGTAGAGTTCTTGGAGCTGAAGCAGGGAGATAGGACTGTGTCAGCATACACTGCTGAGTTTGACAAGCTCTGCAGGTATTCTAGTACCTACAGGCTAAATCCAGATGAAAGCTGGAAGTGTGCCAAGTACAAGCAAGGATTGAAGGGCGCACTTCAGGTGACAGTGAATCACCTCGACATCTGGGATTATGCAGTTCGGGTAGACAAGTGTCTGATACTAGAGGATTCACAGAGGAACCTGGCCGAGGAAAACCGCGAGAGGAACAAGAGGAAGCTGGCCGAAACTGAGAGTTCTAGGCAAGACCCCAGGAAGCGAGGGCCTTTCCTTGCCCCGATCACTAACTGGGGAAGAAGACAGGCACAGCCGCCACAGACTCCACAAGCAAGGGGACAGCTTGGTCAGCCACGATAAGGACCCAGGGAAAATGGAAGCGGTTCAGCAGTGGGAAACGCCAGCGACCATCACTACGGTATGAAGTTTCCTAGGCTTTGCGGGTTACTACAGGAGATTCATTAAGGGATTCTCGCAGATTGCACTGCCGTTGACCAAGCTGACTAGGAAGAACACACCAATTGTGTGGACGCCGGAGTGTGAGCAGAGTTTCTGTACCTTGAAGGAGAAGTTGACGACTGCCCCAGTACTGATTCTACCTGACCCCCAAGCGCCGTATGGGGTGTACTGTGATGCCTCCCGCATAGGATTGGGATGCGTGCTCATGCAGAACCGTCAGGTGGTGGCATTTGCTTCTAGGCAACTGAGGACGCACGAAGCAAACTATCTGACGCATGATCTCGAGCTTGCAGCTGTGGTTTTTGCTCTTAAGATCTGGAGACATCATCTGTACGGAGTACGTTTCGAGGTATGCTCGGACCATAAAAGCCTCAAATTCTTGTTTGATCAGAAGGAGCTGAACAGGAGGCAGCGTCGCTGGATGGAATTCCTGAAGGATTATGATTTTTGGTTGAACTATCATCCAGGGAAAGCTAATGTGGTAGCCGATGCCCTGAGCAGGAAGTCGCTACATGCGGCTTGGTTGATGATAAAGGAACAGGAGCTGATCGAGAGCTTTCGAGATCTCGACTTGGGGTTTACCCGCCGGCCAACTAGCATCCGATTTTGGAGGATTCAAGTTACCAGTGAATTCTGGATCAGGATTGCGGAAGCACAACGAGGCTGCACCAATGACGAGTTGTTGGATTTAGTGAAGGCGGTGCAAGCAGGGAAGATGAAAGAAGCCAGCTTTGGACCGGATGGTCTCCTGCTGTTTAATCAGCGCCTCTGTGTGCCAAATGAAGGAGGGCTACGCGCTGATATCCTTTGAGAGGCTCATAGAAGTCATTTCACCATCCACCAGGAATGACGAAGAGGTACCAGGATTTGAAGCAAATGTTCTAGTGGCCGGGAATAAAGCGAGATGTGGCAGACTGGGTAGAGAGATGTATGACATGTGAGAAGGTGAAAATTGAACATCAGAAGCCGCACGGACTACTTACTCCCCCGGAGATACCTGAGTGGAAGTGGGAGGGCATAGCAATGGATTTCGTATCTGGATTGCCCCGGACGACTAAGGGAGTAGATGCTATTTGGGTTGTTGTGGACCGCCTAACCAAGTCCGCACATTTCCTTCCGGTACGAATGAACTATCCCTTGGAGAAGCTGGTGAGGATTTACATCAAGGAGATAGTGAGGCTACATGGGATTCCATCGTCTATCATCTCCGACAGAGACCCCCAATTCACTTCACGGTTTTGGACTGCGTTTCAAAAAGCCTACGGGACGAAGCTATGCCTTAGCACTGCTTACAATCCACAGACCGACGGACAGTCAGAGAGGACGATCCAAGTTCTGGAAGATATGTTGCGTGCATGTGCGTTGGACTTACCCGGCTATTGTGACGAGATGTTGCCCTTAGTCGAATTTTCTTACAACAACAGTTATCAGGCGAGCATTGGTATGGCTCCTTTTGAAGCTCTGTACGGTCGGAAGTGCCAATCACCATTATCTTGGCATGAAGGAGCCAAGTTCTGGAATTGTACTGCTGATGAGATTCGAGAGGCCAAAGAATGGGTCAAGACAATTCGAGCAAGAATCCAGGCGGCACAAGACCGTCAGAAGAGCTACGCAGACGCTAGGAGGAAGCCCTTGGAATTTCAAGAAGGGGAACATGTGTTTTTGAAGATCACACCGGCTACGGGGCTGGGAAGATCCCTCAAGGTCAAGAAGCTGAGTCCTCGATTCATAGGGCCTTTCCAGATCCTGGAACGCATTGGACCGGTTGCTTATCGAGTAGCTCTTCCACCGCACTTAGCGTATGTGCACAACGTGTTCCATGTCTCCCAGTTGAGAAAGCATCATGCGTCATCCGATCACATCAACCGATCAGGTGCAGCCAAGAGAAGATCTATCTCTGCCGATGACGCCTCGACGCATCGTGGACCGTAAGACCCGCACGACGAGGAATAAGGAAGTGAAGACGGTACGCGTCCAGTGGGAAAATGGAACATGCGAGGATCAAACATGGGAGCTAGAAGCGGAAATGAGGAAGGCTTACCCCGAATTGTTCAAAGGTACGCCCTAACCCTCATATAAATTTCGGGGACGAAATTTTTCTAAGGGGGGTAGAATGTAACATCCCGATTTTCTCTTGGAGGAATAATCGTGATTAATTAATTTTTAATCATGATTAGAGAATTGAGATGGGAAATTTTAGCTAAAATATCCCTAGGAATTTGGACGTGTCGCGGTAGAAAATTCGGCAGACAACCGAACAGCCGTTGTTCGCCGATGAAATTTGGCACGCAAAACGGTGTACGTGAAAATAATCTTCCAAAGAAAAATTCACAAACACCTTCAAACATTAATACCCTTAGGTAGGTGGGAATTTGAGGATCGCGACGGTCCAAACGGAATATTTTTCGGACGACTGTGCGCGACGCAGCGACACTGCGAACGATAAAACACGAGCGAACCGGAACCGGAATAAAATGAAATTTCAGCAGCTACAAGAAGATGGGCTGCACGTTTTTTTGGGGAATTTTGGGTCAAAAATATCCCCTAAATCAAGCTTACACACATCTCATCACCATACCTTCATTAATTAATACCCATACTTTCTACTATTCACCTTTTTATTAAATTTCAAAAATAACAATTAAATTTCTCACCATTTCAGCC
>QANU01009114.1:51432-107283 GCA_003254905.1 Nissolia schottii
GTAGTTCTAGTTATATGTGTATTTTGATGGATTCCATTCTGTAGCTCTTTGATGTATCTATGCTACATTTATACTATGTATGTATATGACTCCTTGATCTATATGATATTGGTTGTCAGACCCCATTGTATTGTTTACTTCACTATTTATGTATGTACATGTATGACAGACAACACCCCATTTATCTGTTATACGACTATATGGGACTTACGATAGTTCACACGCATGGCTCTACTTTGACGCGTAAAAGCAATTTATGTTAAAAAAAAAAGGGGTCCTTATTTTCAGTTAACTTAATTATTTTTGAAGTAGGGTAGGGACTACCAGTATTCCCACACAGCAGATAACAACTTAGCAGACGCAGATTATGACTTAAGCATAAGCTGCTAAGCTAGGGTGTTACACACCTGATCCTGAGGAGGCTGAGTAGAGCTCTTAGGGTTTTCTAGGGTTTAGATATCTTAGGATTTCATATATTAGCTTTAAGTATATTTTGTAATTAATAAGGGTTAGGGGCTTTTTGGGAAATTTACTTGTAACGGGTCTAGTTGGCTTCTAACTTATGTAATTATGCATCTAATTATTAATACAATGGTTATGTTATCCCTCTTTATCTCAATCTCAGTTGATGTATTTTAAAAGCACATTGTATAGCCCGTTTATGCGCTTTTCAGACAGCTTCCTACCTCTCATTGGCACCTATGAATAATGACTAGGGAGAGGATAAGGGGAATTAGATCTTAGTTCGTGGAATAAGGAGGAAATTCGAGGTCATGGACGCATTTCTGTCAATTTAGGGTTCAGGGGCTAAATTGTCATTTTGGGGGTAATGGCTCCCGACTAACCCTCAGCTGGTCCCTACATGCCTATTGGAAGTTGATTGGAGGCCACGTAGTTGGATCTGACTTAACTTGCAACGGATATTCGTGTGCAGGGATTTTCCAATTGTTTAATACAATATGTTTTGATGATGACAAATACAATATGTTCTAATTGTCTATGCTTATTGTATATGCTTATATTTGTAGAACTAGGTTCCCTAGTTGTTTTATATCTTGATGATGACAAATAGAACATAACAAATAGATAATGACAATTAGAATGCAAAAGGATGTTATACGCTAAATAGAATACATTTGATCTTGTATGATTGAACTTGATGGTAATCATATAGCTTACACATCATACAATGTTATATGAGAAACATCCTTTTGAGAACATATCCAATAACTCTCTATATGTGCTTGATGGATTAACTATTGGATATATTTGTGTCTATATATGTATATGCATGAATATCAAGTGCTATAGTGTTACAATGCATGCATGCTAGGCAAAGAATATTATTTGATTAATATAATTTGATCTTTGCCTAACAGTATATGTATGATGCATTGATTAATTTATATATGCATATGAAGATATTGGAACACATTAGACTAACTATGCTTTCTAGTGAATTATCTTGTGCATAGGAAAGTCCAAGGCATCAAGAACAAGATGGAACAAGAAGGAACATTCATATGATGCCCAAAGTCAAAAGCCGAAGCGTGAAATGTCAATTCCATGAAGAACATGGTGATGCCGAAGATAAGATTCATGAAGAATACCAAGTCCAAGTAAACGGTAAAAAGGGAAATAGTTTCTTAGGACTTAAGGTGTTCTTGTCAAAGGAAAATTGATATATATCTCTCTAAACTCTTAGAATGATGCTCTTAAATGATCTTAATTGATTCCAGGACATAAAATGAATTAGACAAACTTAGGAATCAAGAAAGATAAGAAAATGGATGAGTGACACACTTGGCAAAGTGACTTGCACAGCAGTTAGTAAAATGATGATATCTTGAGCTACAAAACTCCGATTGAGGTGGTTCAAATTGCTACTTAAAGCTAAGAGAAAGATCTAAAAATTTATAGAGCAAGTCATTTTGTTGAGTCATTCGAATGACTCTGTCATCAGAGAAGCACAACCGCTAGATAACGGCTAGTCATTCGAATGAATTCTAATGATCCATTCGAATGACTCGAGTCCTGAAGCCAAAAACGGCTAGTTTTTCAATGGATAAAATTGATTAAAATAATGGGTAACGGCTATAAACGGCTAATGCACTTAGAAACCCTATAAATACCCATTAAACTCTCATTTCTATCCAAGCTCTTCACTCCCATCATCCTCATACTTCATTCTATCAATGGATTAATATTTTCCATCATCATAAGAGCAAAAAGAGAGATATTGTCAATATTCCTATAGAGCTTCAATTTGTATTATCTACCCTTGAGAGAGTTTCTTATCAAACACAAAATTTTCATACACTTGTAAAGTGGGTGAGGTATCCCTCTAGTTGCTTAGGGTGTGGTATCCCTAAGGTTTGGTTCTTGAGGCTTCTACACAAAGGTGGGGGATCCTAAGTGTGAGGAGTGCTCTTGGATGTAAAGGTTTGTCAAGCACCTAAGTTAGAAGCTTGATGATAGTGGAGAAATCTTGAGCAAATCGCTTGGGGACTAGACGTAGATCACAAGGGTGGTCGAACCAGGATAAATCACTGTTTGCAATCTCTCTAACTCTATCTCTTTATTTATTGCAAACTTATATTATTGTCTTGCACATTTGAGAATTGCATCTGTTGATAATTGTTTATAATTAAGTTGCTCTCTTGATCTTATTGTTTTATTACAAACATAATTGACCATGCTTATGTTACATCTTTAATTATTTTATTCCGCTGCATAGTAACGTTAATTGCATGAAAATGCAATATTTGCTGAAATTGGAATAATTTCTAAAATACCCAATTCACCCCCTCTCTTGGGTATTGGTTACCAAGACCAACACCAGAGACTTGGGGCTCTCTGTTAAATTCTACTGGCTAAACGGAGCTGTTCTAGTGTCTACCGACCATTTAGGTTTTTCATCCTACTCTAGAGGTCGAAAGGAATCATTTAAGTGTCATCAGAGTTTATCAAAATCAAACAGAATAACTTCTATAGACTTCCACATGTTAACTTATACAAAGGGCTCTACGAAAAATTTCGTCCTCGAAATTTCGTACCTGAAAATAGTTCTGGATAGGCTGCTTTCATGTCCTCTTCTAACTCCCATGTTTTTTCTTCAACCTTTCCGTTCTCCCAGATAACTCGTACCATTGGAATCTCTTTGTGGTGAGTCTTCTGGGTCTTGCGATCAATGATTCTTTGCGGTGTCAATGGTAAGGCAAGATCTTCTCTTAATATGATTTTCTCTGGCTCCAGTACGTGATCAGGAGAAGCATAGTACTTCCTCAGTTGAGACACATGAAGGTTTGCTAGGTTTGGTGGGAGAGATATCCGATATGCCACGAGTCCGACACGTTCTAAGATCTGGAAGGGTCCGATAAACCGGGGACTTAGCTTCTACACCTTCAGGGCCCTCCCGATGTGAAACACCCTAGCTAACTGATTACCCGTACGTGGCAACACAGCGCACTAGGTTGTTATCTACTTGGTCGGAATACATAGTCCATCACGCTATTTCAAAAATAATCATTTAGGAAAATAAGGACCCATTTTAAAATTTCCATTTTACATCGCATAATCACCAAAATAGAGCCATGCGTTGGAATCGTTAATATAACAAAACGTATATCTGTATATTACTAAAGCATCTCTATATATACAACAAGTGGTCCATAATACAAAGTCACAGAATGTATATATAATACACAACCTAACATCTCATATACAGAAATACTGAATACATTAGTTGCTACAGCATATCAAAATACAACATCTATCTATCTACCAGCCGCTCATGGCTCAGCTGGTGGCTCTTCTTCAGCATCCTCAAAATATGAGTTGTCTTCTCTTGTACTTGAAGTCATAAACAGTGGGGAATGAGAACGGTAGGTTCTCAGTGGAAATAACTTTAGTTCCTGAGTCGTGTAACAGATTATGTTAGACTTCAGGCCGCTCAGAGATCTCTACGTTAACATGCATACTATAACCTACCATTTTATTATCTGGCCTATCTGAACAGCTTTATATACATCATTAGGTGATCTGGGAACTACTCTTGTTTACTACATTATCGCGCTCATTACTACTCTTGACGGTACGGCATAACAACGTATTTTCAGCATAATAAATTACATAATAATATACATTCAGCATAACAGCATCATTAAACATCTATCATGAAGTTGTTCACAATATACATCACAGTAGCTTTAGCATAAACATGACAGTATATAGCAGCATTCAACAGCATATGACAGCTTGTAACAGCAGTCAGCAGCATATGTCAGCATATAACAACATATAGCATCATATAACAGCATGTACAGCATTTATCAGCATATAACAGCTTGTAACAGCATTTGATGCCTTGAATCTGCATCACAGCATAACCTGCTTGGAATACTGTTATTCCCACCATAACGACATCCTCTGTGGACATCACTATGACGGAATAACCTCACACCTCCAGTGTAGGCCGACACTGTCCTGACCTCACTGCGGTGGGCTTCCACCTGCCGTGTGCCCCCTCGGGACCCTTCGGCAGTGGGCTGGGGTGGTACCTCCCCACCTAAGCTTGCCCCCTTTCGACAATGCATAGGCGTGGTACCCGCACACCTCCAGGTATGCCATATAGACACCACCTGTGGCGGGCTTCCACATTCAGGATGCCTAGACCTCCTGAAGTGGGATCGTAGTGGCTCACATGATCACGGCATTTTCAGCATGTGGCATATAGCCATTTTTCAGCATGGAGCTTTTGCTCTCATTCAGCATTGGCCGTTGGGCCTTGTTCAGCATTGGCCATTGGGCCTTTTTCATCATTTGGGTACCTGCAGCATGGCATACTTGTTCCCTATGGTTCATTTCAGCATCTTTATTTATCTCATAGTTAATTATAGTGACTTTGATCTAGGTGTCATAAATGCATGAAAAATACAATTATCAACATGGATTGCAGGTAGTATTCATGTTCAGCACGTCTCATTCTCATACAGCATATAAGTTCACACATTTCAGTTATCAATCACCAACATAGCATTAAAGACTAGTCTAGGAGTCTCAAGAAGGTGCCATAAGCTTTTACAAGTCTCAAGCCGCTCAGCGGAAACTGAAGGTTCGCTCAGCGATTTGGGTCTTTACGCTCAGCGGTGAGGGCTGTATTGCTCAGCGGTGATAGCTTCACCGCTCAGCGGTACTAACTCCATCGCTCAGCGGCTTTACTTTCTCGACTTTTCTTCCACCGACTCCCACCGCCTTACTTTTTAAAAATATCTTTTTACTTTCCATGTCAGCCCAGCGTCGCTCAGCGGTGCCTGAGGGACCGCTCAGCGATGCTTTGGCGAGAATGAAAAACCTAATTTCCTTTCTTCTTCCACCTTACTCCATAGTCTCCCATAGCACCTGCTTGAGTTCCATACCTGATTCAAGTACAATAATCCTATCTAATCCAGGTCACAGGACCCTTCAGAATTGTCTCCCTAAGTCCTAGCATCATTTCTAACATATATGCACATAATAGCTCAAAATCATCAAACATAGACAAACTTGCATAAACATCATCCATCATTAAAGAGGTAAGGAACTAGAGTCACCCACCTCTTCACAAACTTGTTGTTGCTAGGAGACAAGAGAACCAAGCCTTGTTTGCTTACTTGGAAGCTCCTTGACCTAAAACATCATTTTAACCTAATTAGCACAACCATGGATTGTGGTAGCACAACTCCTTACCATATCATGAAAACTCACTCATAACTCTTCCTAGCCTTCCTTAGATGCTTAGGAATGAATTATGGTGATGGAAATATAAACTTGAAGCTTGCTTGAAGCTCTTAAGTTAAAGGAACATAAAACCCTAGATTATGGAGATTTAGGGTTAGAACCTTGAATCCTTGGATTTCTCTTGAATAAACTCCCTAACCTTGATGCTAGCTTGTTTCCTTGAGTGTCTTGAGGAGAATTTAAGATGATGATAGGCAAAGGATGATGATTTTACCTTGGAGAAGCTTTGGAGAAATCTATGGAAAGCTTAGGTTTTAGGAAGCTTTGGAAGAATGGAAACTTAGGAGAATTTTGGGGATGGATTTCGGGTTTGGAAGAGGAAGGGCTGGCCGTGGCCTTTTCTTACTTCCTTGGCCACCCAAAATTACCATTTTACCCTTAGTGTGTTTAGGTGATGTTTATGCATTAATTCTTTATGTACGGAAGTTCTAAAAATATTCCGGACATACCGTTATGCTCTAAAATTCCCCTCATGAATTCTAAAATGTTACATGACATATTCTTGATTTATTTTCATATTAATATATTTTACAGACTCCTATTGAGTCACAATTAAGTTCTAATACTGCATAATTTCGATCCGGACGTCACCGGATGTCACCAAATCGCAGAATAATTATTTTTAACTAATCTTCCAGAAATAAAATCAATACTAGAAGTTTATTCCATTTTATCTCACCTTTCCCCTCATTTTATCTTTTTAATTCTTTTCTAGACAATGTCTTAAAGAACGAGAAAAGTCGGGTTGTTACACGATGCTTGTCGTAGGAGTAACCTTCAGGAAGACATGGTCTCCTTCCTAAAACTCTAGTGGTCTTCTTCGGATATCGGTATAGCTCTTCTGAAGGCTCTGGCCAGTGAGGATTCACTGCCTAATTTGTTGTATACACTCATCCGCTTCTTGTGTTTCCTCCGGGCCCAAGTATCTATATTCCCAACCGTCATTCCAGCATAAGGGCAACGAGCATTTCCTACCGTAGAAAGCTTCAAAGGGGGCCATGCCGATACTGGCATGGTGAATTTCATTGTATGCGAATTCCACAAACGGTAGCAGCTCATCCCAATACCTGGGTGAATCGAGCGTGCATGCCCTCAGCATATCTTCGAGGGTCTGGATCGTCCTCTCGGTCTGCCTATCGGTTTGTGGATGATACGTAGGCTCAACTGTAATTGGGTCTCGTACGCTTTCTGAAAATCCGTCCAAAATCGGGACGTAAACCGTGGATCCCTATCTGATATGATGGACAAGGGTACGCCGTGTAATCTCACTACTTCCTTTATGTAGAGTTGCGCTGATTTCTCTAGTGGGTAATTCATCCTCACGGGAAGAAAATGGGAGACTTAGTGAGTCTGTCAACAATCACCCAAATGGTGTCCATACCCATTGCCATATGTGGCAATCCTGACACGAAGTCCATAGAGATACTGTCCCATTTCCACTCTGGTACCTCCGGCAGATCCAACAATCCTGGCGGTTTCTGGTGTTCCACCTTCACCTTCTGGCACACCAGACATTTTTGCACCCAATCCTCTACTTCTCGCTTTAAGCTCGGCCACAAAACATTTTCTTCAGATCATGATACATCTTAGTGATGCCCGGGTGCATAGTAAACTTACTTTTCTGGTCCTCATTCAAAATATCTCTCTGTAGAATGCCTTCGTCAGGCACACAGATACAGTTACTAAAATGTATGATTCCATCGTTGCTCACCGCAGCTTCTTTGACTTTCCCCTCTTTCATGGCCTTAACAAACCTTTGCCAGAGGTTCTCTTGACAGTGCTCCTGGGCCTCAATTATTCTGTAACACCCTAGCTAACTGCATACCCTCGAGTAGTACGCAATGCTCACTAGGTTGTTAATCATTTGGTGGGATTACTTATAGTCCTTTATTATTTTTCAAAAATACAAGATTAAGGAAGATATAGACCAGTTTAAAACTTTCTACTGAGTGCTTATTTACGAAATATGAGCCATGTGTGAATCAAAATATATAAGATGAACGATAGAGCCATGGGCTTATGAATATTCATTATCCCTAGTCTAAGCAGTTATATACTCAATACATGGTCCGTCACAGATGAGTACAACAAATAATATTATAATACAGTTACATATACATGCCATAGTCATTCATATACATAATAACAGTTCATCTAGCGTACAACTAGCCAAGCATGTCTTCATAGCCTTGAAGATCTGTCTGTCCGTCATCGGGGCTTCCGTTCTTTTCTGATCCTCTTGTTGCTTATCATAGCTCACCTCCGCCCCTAGAAGCATAAGTGAGTGGGGGTGAGAACGTGTGTCCTCAGTGGTTTACCCTGGCGTTAGGGGATTCCTTTTTAACTCACTTATCAACCAAGCTGCTTAGGTGTTTCTAAGTGAACATGCATACTAACATCCTATTGATTATTATCTGGCCTAAGGTCCTGAACGGCTTTATCTACTTTACTAGGTGACTGGGGAACTAGTCTTGCTTATCTAAGTTCTCGTGCTTGTTAACTTTTCTTGCGTACATATATAGCCGTCTCGAGCGTTCTCTTGACGGTATTTACTTCATACACATGCTCATATACATTAACATATACTTATACATTACAAACGCATTCATCATACCATTTCATATTCATTCATTTCATACTTTATGCATGCTAACTTTGAGACTCTCTCATGCGTGCCGGCTAACTAATGGACCGGGGCGCATCCTGCTTTACATGCTCTTGGCTAACTAATGGGCCGAGGCTGCGTCGGTTCCCAGCTAACTAATGGACCAGGGCCGCGCCGAGTCTTGCCCACTCATGTAGATGCAGCCAAACATCTACAACCTGCTTCTGTCCTCTGATTGATGTCGACCAGGCAGCGCTATAACCTGAGTGGTTGTGAACCACCGCGGATAACTAATGTTCCGTCTTCGATCATCAATAGAGATAACCGGCCACCTAGTGGGACGGCGAGGGGTTGGCCCTATGACACAACCAAGTGGAGACCCATACATCATCATCATTACATCATCATCATTTTATAGGCGTGACGTCACCCTTTTTCATTCATCTTTTCTTTCATATTTTCTTTCCTTTCTTTCTTTTCCTTCCTCATCATTAACCAATCCACCCCTTTGTGGGTACTGGTGAGGGGCGTGTTCGCCAAGAGAGATGCTTACTATCATATAGCTACATACCTGTTCCCTAACATTCAATTATGATCTTTAAGCATTTAGGTGATTAACCTCTAGTCCTCTAAGGTTGCCCTAACACTTAGATGACAACCCTGTCCTCATGATGCATGATAACATAAACATTCCTAATCATAATCATTCTACATGCAATCTGTAACATCCCTACTTTTCCCCTTCCGAGGATTTCGCGTAATAGGCAACCATGTGTGAATATATGTGTTTGTAGGAAAAATTCTGTCTAGCTTTTCGAAAATCCGATGGCACTCAAACAAACCCTAATGGCCCTTAGAATGTGGTAGTGAGTCCAAACCGTCGGGAAAGCAGAGTTCGGATCGGTTTCGGACGATTCCGCAGACACTAAAACAGTCCCGTTTGGCCCTGTTTAGCCAATAGAACTAAGAAGTGGGCCCCAGTCTTAGGAAATCATACCTTATATGAGGAAAGCCCACCAAATCCCTAGAGTTAACCCCAAATCCCTACTAGGAAGCTTTGGCGATCACTGAAACGCCAGCGAAACGGTCCCGTTTGGACACCGGTGTGAGATACGTGATCAAAGGTATTTGTGAAAAATACTCTTCCAGAGGAAAATTCACAAACACTTTCTAAGATTAATATTTTTAGGTAGAGGGAAATTAGAGGATCGCGACGGTACAAGCAGAATATTTTTTTGACGACCGTGCGCGACGTACCGATACTGCGAACGATAAAACACGAGCGAAACAGGACCGGGTGGGTCCCAAACCTGAATGGGAGCACGTGGGTAATCAGATTTTTCAAGAAAAAATATAAAAAATTTAAACACTATTCATTGATTTGAAACTCTGCTGGAGCACTGTCAGGAACTGGAAGCCAGTAGAAGAACTTAGCATCTTCACCTCACCCTCACCTCCATAGCCATATCTAAACCTCTCTAGGACTCTAAGAAGGTGGGTAATCCTAAGCTAGCTCACCTCCTTGGTGGCCTACGTGCTTGTGTGCTCTTATGTTCTTATTATGTGTTTTGCTAGAAATGTTTGGTTAGGATAGGTAGATGACTTGGCTATGCTTTCTTATGTTTTTCTAAGTTAAACATGCTTGTATGGTGATGGTCGGAACCTGGTATGAAGCCCAAGAAGTGGCCATGGTTATGGTTTAAAGAAACAACAAGAAAACAAAGGAGGAGCTTCGGTCACGCCCAGGGCGCTGAGCGGCTCTATGAACCGCTGAGCGGCCTGGGAGATAATCTTTGGAAAATGGTTTGAAAACTGATCCGTGACTAAGTTGACTCCAGGGACCGCTGAGCGGTACCTGTGAGCGCTGAGCGGTGACAGTGGGCGCTGAGCGGTACTCACGGGTACTGAGCGACCTGAACCGTGGTTGCTTCATGGGATTCGGTTTACGAAAGTTTATGAAAGTGAGGTTTTGAAAGATGTGTTATGCTGCCTAGTTCCAACACTCCCATGCCCAAATGAATTATATTTAGATTATAATGTGATTATGTGGTTATGTGTTTATGAGTTTGAGCAAGCATGCATTATGAGGATAGATCACTAGAAGTTGTTATCTAATGAATGAGTAATCAATGAGTAATGAATGAAGATGAGAATGAAATGTAGGAACAAGAGCATGATGAGAAAGATAAATGTGCATATGAAAGAAATGAATGATGGCATGCATGACATGTGATGAATGAATGATGATATGGTCCGCTTCCGGCTTAGCCAAGAGGGCGGCCCCTCGCCACCCAAAGTGTAGGGGTGGGTCTTGTTGGCAGACAGAGAAGGCAGGTCGTACACCACCAGGGGACGACGGTCCTAAGGTGTACGAGGGAGTACTGGGACACAGGAAAAGATATGATGAATGAGATGAGAACATGCATTAAAATCCGTGCCTCATCGGTACGATGACCCCTTGCATAGATACTATGAAATGTCCCCTGCCTGGCAAGCATGGTGGAAGGTTTACCGCGCAACATATGCGTGATGATCAGTTGTGTCTGTCAGCATACATGTTTATGTGATTGTGTTCCGATGGTTAGGAGTAGAAAACGCGAGAACTTATATATAAGAAAGACTAGTTCCCTGATCACGTAGTAACATAGATAAAGCTGTTCAGGACCTTAGGCCAAGATAATAATCAATAGGATTCTAGTATGCATGATCACTTAGAGATCTCCTAAGCGGCCTGGAGGATACCCGAGAAAAGTGAACTGTTGTTAGTGCTAAGGAACCCCACTGAGGACCAAGAGTTCTCACCCCCACTCAGTTATGGATCCAGCAGGTGTACGAAGCGTTTGGACTGACAACAGATGGAAGTCAAGGCACAGGGATGACAGTGACATTTTGACGGCATATGTTTTGTATTATGTATTAGGACTTAGATACATTTTGTGTACATATTTATTATTATGACGATGTGTACTGATGTTGGACCTTGGTTGTATTTATATATGTATGCACATATACTCTTTATGTTCTGCTCTAGTTATCCCTAACTTATAGCGACTGTTGTTATATGTTCTCCAGATCACGCACGGCTCGTAATTTACAAATTGATACTGTAAAAGAATAATTTTCAAATTGGTCCATACTTTCGCATAAGAACTATTTGCAAAGGTAAAGGTAAAGGTAAAAGTTAACCTGGCACAACGCATAACAACCCTGTGAGCATTGCTTACTACCATGGAAGTGGGCAGTTAGCAGGGGTGTTACACAATGTTCCACAATATCACGTATCAGTCACATCAATGATCGTTGGAAATTGTGGCCCAAGATAGTTTTCGTAAACGTTTGCTCCCTAGCCTAGGTTAGCTCGGTGACCTAGAGTTTCCTGGGTTGTATAGCACCCCTGGGAACTCCCGGTACACTTCGTCACCCCTGACTAGGCCTCCAAGTCATGTACTCCATTTATTAAAACCGTTTTCCAAAATCCTGCTTCAGGCTGCTCAGCGGACCCTTTTGGCGCTCAGCGCCCTGAAGCTGGCCCAGCCGCTTAGCGCCCTAGAGCCCGTGAGTTCATAAACATTTTCCACCTTGTCAGGTTCTAGCCTCAGGCCGCTCAGCGGTTTCTGAGTCCACTCAGCGGTCCCTTTTGCCGCTCAGCGGTTCCTCAGGCCGCTTAGCGGTCTGGGCGCAACCCGAACCACCTGCTTTCCTTTCTTGCTTTTGCAACACCCCTGCTAACTACCCACTTCCATGGTAGTAAGCAATGCTCACAGGGTTGTTGTTCGTTGCGTAGGGTTACTTATAGCCCTTACTTTTACCTTTACAAATAATTCTTACACAGAAATATGGACCAATTTGAAAATCGTTCGTGTGCTTATCAAGTTATAAATTAGGAGCCATGTGGGATAAAGAGACATATAACAATAGTCGATAGCGTCTACCACAAGCTAGGTAGAGATCACAGTGGAACATGAAAAACAATTGTATATATATATTTACAACAAAGGTCCCAAAATACAGGTACACATGTGCCTTGATAATAAATATGTACACAAAGGTATAAAAGTCATAGAACATAATACGAAACATGTGTCGCCTTGGCGAGAGTGTTGTCAATTTGCTCCAGCTCCGATCTACAGCTCTCTGTTGCCCACTATGTGTCCCTTGGGTCAAGCTCTTTGCTATGTCCACCTGGATCCATAACCGAGTGGGGTGAGAACTCTAGGTCCTCAGTGGGTCTCCTGAGGCTGCTAATAGTTCATTTACTTGAGTATCCTCCAGGCCATTCAGGGATTTCTAAGTGATCTTGCATACTAACACCCTACTGATTATTATCTTTGCCTAGGGTTCTGAACAGCTTTATCTAAGATTATCTAGGTGATAGGGGAACTAGTCTTTCTTACTAAGTCTGCGTGCTTATGAATCCTGCATTTCAATTATAATTAGGCTACTCGTCTGGGGTCGTTCCCTTGACGTTACATATTACACAAACAACCATAAATGAATATTAATGCACATACAAGCATTCACCAAATCACATATATATAATTACATATTGTATGGGGGCATTGGGGATCTCTTACGCGTACCGGCTTGCCGGGTTAGCATCTCACTTCTCCGCTTTGGCACATACCGGCTTGCCGGGTTAGTGCATCTTTTCTTTAGGCGTTCCGGCTTGCCGGATTAGCTCTCTATCTCCTTACGCATACCGGCTTGCCGGGTTAGCGCTTTTACCTTTACTTCCTCCTTTTTCTTCTATTCATCCTTTACCTTCCGTGTCATTAACCTCTTCGAACCACCCGACCTTAGACGACTGATTCGTTAACCAATCCAAACTTGTAAGCACGGGCGAGGTAACACATCAACCAGTCCACTTGTGTACTGGTGAGGGGCTTGTATGTAAGACTTTGCCAAGAGAGGGCTTTCCTAGCATATAACTATATACGTATTTCCCTAAGTTCCATTATGCTTTCTTGAACATTAAGTCATTGACCTCTAGTGTTCTAGGGTTGTTCTAACTCCTAGGTGACATCCCATCCTCATGATGCATGCTCAAATACATAAGAATGGCTTAACCATAGTCATTGGATCCCTTAAAAACACTAAACTCCCAACTCTACCAGGTTTCATTCGAATACGTGCTGTGGTATTCGAATGAAATCCCTCGGAGTCCTTTCATTTGATTAAAATCCCTAAAATTCGCCTTCATTCGACTGCGGTGGAATTCATTCGAAGGAAAGCTCGATTGGGCTTTCATTCGACTGAATTCCTGGCATATTCAAATGCAGACTACAAAAATCGCCTCCCGCGACTCCAATTCTCATTTCTTCACTGTTCCTAGGGTTCCAAGTAGTACAGTTATGCGTTTCATTTTGCAATATTTTCCAAAACCCTTTTTACATTATTTCCCCCCAAAATACTACTTAACAGTTCTATAGTCAAATATACAGATAGGCACATATACAGTTAAAAACTAAACCACATAGATAGTGGGCTTAGGATTACCCACATCAAACGGCGATTCTGCTCCGGTAGCTTTGTTGTGCCGATTTTCCTCTTCACCATGGCGTGCTCCGGGAATTTTTCTGAAGTCCGGTAGCGCTTTCGCGATGTGCACGAACGGTAATAGAAATGGGAAAAACTGAGAGAAAGTGAAAATATATATTCTTTCACCCAGGGGGCCCATTTTATAGCCGTGCCCCCTGCTGTTATTAATTTAGTTATTAATTAATTTATTTTATTATTATATTATTATTTTATTATAGTTATTATAAATATCCTAGTCCTTATTCTATTTTAGTCGCTTTTAACCACTTCTGGCCCACACACGGTTCTCCGAAAAATATCCCAAATATATATCCGTGATCTACGAATTTTGCCTGATCATATGAGTATGTTAGGTTAAGGTATTCGTGAATAAATTACCGAAATTTAGCACGGACCTTGCGGCACTCCGCGAGATCAAGAAACCATCATTGGACTGGCATTTGGAAATAATTACTTTTCTAAATAATTTTTTCAGTCCAAATAATCGCATCTAATATGCTTTTAATTAAGCGAAATTAGGATTTAAGCGAAATTTCCATAAGGGGAAAATTTGGGATGTTACAGCTTTCATTTGCCATGGCTACTTCTCGGGGTTCCTCCCACATGTTCCAACAATCATAACCCTATCTAGTCCAGGTCACAGGACCCTTCAGAATCATCATTAAATCCTAGCATAGCAGTTCTAACATAGCATAATCATAAGGCATACAAGCACATAAACACATACAAGCAAACATAAGGCACCAAGGGGTGAGTAAGCCAAGTTTACCCACCTTCTTTAGAGGCTTTGAAGGCAGATTGGATGATGAGAGAGTTGGGGGAGTGCGGTCCTCCGAGTGCAGAGCTTCCTCCTAGCTTCCGTCAGGCTGTCTGTAACATCCCACTTTTAACCTTTAGTAGAAAGTTCGCAGAAATAAATAAAATAATTTATCAATGAACTTAGAAAGGAGAAAAACATTACTAATGCCTCCCTTAATAAAGATTTCCCCAAACAACTGTTCATAGAGCCCTTTGTAGGAGTTAACCTGTCGAGGTCAGTAGAAATTATTCTGTTGGGTATCTCCAAATTCTGCTGATACTCAAATGATTCCTCTCAACCCCTGAGATGGATGAAAAACCTAAAGTGTCGGTAAAACGGAAATCGATTCGGTTTCGGACGATTCCGCAGACACTAGAATAGTCCCGTTTGGCCCCGTTTAGCCAGTAGAACTGAGCAGAGGGCCTCAAGTCTCGGGAAATCATACCTTAGGGAAGGAAAGTTCTCAAAATACATTAGATCATCCCAAAACCTCATTAGGGAAAATGGACGAGAGCAGGCGATCGCGGAATCGCCAGCGGAATGGTCCTGTTCGGATACAGGCGGGAGATAACTGGTCAAAGGTATTTGTGAAGAATACTCCTCCGGAGAAAAATTCACAAAGGTCTTTAAATATTAATAGTCTTAGGTAGAGGGAAATTAGAGGATCGCGACTGTACAAGCGGAATATTTTTCGGACGACCGTGCGCGACGCACCGGGACTGCGAGCGACCAAAAATGAGCGAAACGGGACCGGTGGGACCCACACTTAATTGACCACGTGATGCAGCTGATATTTTGGGAAGAATTAATAAAATAATGGTCACTATTCATTGATTTGACTTGATGTGACCTTATAATTATCCAAAATGATTAATTAATTAAGAAATTAAATTAGAAAAGGCAAAATGGTAATTTTGGGACAAAAAATTGGAGGACCAATCTGCCCCTAAACTGAACGTCCAGCCGTCTATAAATAGCCCCCATTTTCATTCATTTTTCACATATTCCTCCCCTTGCCAAAGCTCTGCCGAAAAATCGCCCGGTCCGGAAACTCTGCCGGAACGCTGTCAGAACTAGGAGGCCAGCCAGGAAAGCTTCGCACCGAGGGAACCCTTACCCTCCAAACCATCTTCTATCATCTCTAAAGACTCCAAAGAGGTGGGTAATCTCAAGCTTTGCTCTCTTTGGTGAGCCTTAACTGCTTGCAGGATAATAGGTGTTGCTAGGAAAGTTCTGTGTAGTCTGTGCTAGCTATGTTAGGGCTGTTGATTCTTGCTTGGTTTATGTTTGTTTGAGGCTGAATATGATGAGGTTAAGGCTAGGAAATTTCGTGATGCTCTTGGTGGCCTTAGATGGCTTGAGTTTGTTTATGTGATTTGATTACTAGTGTAGTTTATGTTATGCTATGCTTAGGCCTAGGATGTTTTGATGATTTAGATATGTTTTCAATGATATTATGTGTTGTAAAATGGTTGTTGGAACTTGTGGAGTAAACCCAAGGAGTGTCCATGGAAAAAGAAAAGAAAGAAAACAAAGCAGGTTATGCAGGCCACGCCCAGGACGCTGAGTGGCCTCATGGACTGCTGAGCGGACAGGAACTGCTGAGTGGCCTCATGAACCGTTGAGCGGTCTGTAGGCTAAAGTGAGAAAAATATATTTTTAAACTATTTATGAACTGAAGGGTTTCAGGGACCGCTGAGCGGACCCAAGGGGATGCTGAGCGGCCTGAAACTTAGTAATTTCCATGGAGCCCTGGATAGGGGTGACGAGGTGAACCGGGAGTTTTTGGGACAACAAGTGGCCCAAGAAACTCTAGGTCGCCGAGCTAACCTAAGCCAGGAAGTTAAGGTTTATGAAAACAGTCTTGGGCCCATAGTTCCAACAAACATTAAAGCTAGTTGAGATACATAGATATGTATGATGTATAGGACGGTATAACGTGCTAAATGCCTTAGTTAACATGATATGTATATGGCAATGTGACATGCATACGACATGCTAGATGCATAAGACCACATGACATGACATTATGACATGCTAGACGCATATGACCTCATGACATGAATACGGACACACGACACGAAGACAGCATCCTGCATTACATTCCAATAGGTCATTTTGCATTCAAATAGGACTTCTTGCATGCACACATGACATCCTGCATTCGAAGACGACCTCTTCACTTTAAAAGACTTCATCATAAAGAATATGACACGGTCATCTCTTGGCTTCTGGCCCCTCACCACCCTGTAACAGGGGATGGTTACTAATACGATACGGCACGTTACTCGTGTATGGCATGAGCTCTGCCACTAAAGGATATAGAGTAGGTTGTACACCAGGGGGACGATGGTTCAACTGGGGTACAAGGGGGATGACCATTCATGACATGACATGACATGACATGCATATGATATGTACATGAAACATGACACGATACGATACGATACGGAGGAGGTTGCCCTCGGACAAGTCGACCCTCAGACATGACATGACACGAATATGATATGATACGATAGGGAGGAGGCTGCCTCCGGGCAAGTTGACCTCATGCATTCGATATGCATCACATGCATATGACACGTACATGATACACGAACACGATATGTCAACATGAAACATGAATATGATATGTCTATGTGATACGTGAACATGCTGATATGTATATGTGATATGTGTATGAAATATGTGGCAAATATGTATATGAAAACTGTTTACGATATAGGCCACGTCAAGGAACCACAGTTTCATGAGACGGCCTCTAGTTAGGTCACCAGATACGAAGATAGCATAAAAATATAGAATATGATCTACGAGTATAGTATAAGAGTATAGAGAATGCCTAGTTGCTAAGGATAGGTAAAGGAAAGATTAGAACCCAGAGAACCTAGTAACTTATATAAGGCTGCTCAGGCCTAGCATGGATAATAATCAGTAGGGGTATTATTATGTTATAACACCTAGAGACCCCCTGAGCGGCGGAATCATACTGGAGTAATGAAATGAGTAGGTAAGCCAATAGAACCCCACTGAGGACGCGACGTTCTCACCCCCACTCCTTTATGGTTGCAGGTAGAGACGACAAGGCAACATGTGATGTTTTGAGAGCTTGAAGCCAAGGACCCAGAGGAACAGCATGAGCCACTTTTTCCAAGGACGCAAGAAGGCGACTATAGTTTTGTAGTCAATAGTAATAGTAAATGGTCTATGTTAGTTATTAGTTAGTATGTGTAGTAATTGTAATTATGTATTACAACATAATTGTGTATTGTGTATGGACCAAATGACTGTATGTAAATATGTATATCTCTTTATTATAACATCTTCTGTATGATTAACTCTTAGACTAGTTCTCGCTTAAGTCCAGTTGGACTCTAACGCTTGCATATTTATACATTTGTCTTTCTGAAAACGCATGGCTCCTAGTTTGTAAATAAGTAGAGCAAGGGAAAAGTTTCAAAATGGTCCTTATTTTCGAGTAAGAGATATTTTCCAAGCTAAAAGTAGGGGCTGAAAGTAACCCCAACCAAGCAGATAACAACTCTATAATCAGTGTTATGACTATAGCGTAGACTGAAAGTAAGGGTGTTACACTGTCCGCAGCGCGTCCGCGGAGCACATCGGCAGAGTTTCGACACTTCTAAGGAGGATGGATAAAGAATTTTGGGCTGGATGGTCTTGGCTTTATATAGCCACGAAATTTGGCCATTTTTCCCATTATGCCCTTGCCAAAATTACCAAAATGCCATTTCTATTTTAATTTCTTAATTAATTAGTTTGGATAATTATAAAGTCAAATCGAGTCACATCAATGAATAGTAACCCTTATTTTATTAATTTTTCCCTAAAAATCTGATTCAACACGTGGTCATCTCCCATGTGGGTCCCACGCTGTCCCGTTTCGCTCGTTTCCGGTCGTTTGCAGTGTCGGTGCGTCGCGCACGGTCGTCCAAAAAATATTCCGCTTATACCGTCGCGATCCTCTAATTTCCCTCTACATGGGAATATTATTGCTTTAAGGCATTTGTGAATTTTTTTCCGGAGATATATTCTTCACAGATACCTTTGGCACACCGTTAAGCATCGGCGACGACAACCGCCAGTTCAGCTTGCATTTCTGCGATCGCCTAGTCTTCCTAATGTGGTTGTAGGACTAATCTAAGGTATTTGAAACTTTTCCTCGGTACCGGTTGGGTTTCCAGGTACTTGGAACTCTCTACTCAATTCTACAGACTAAATGGAGCCGTTCTAGTGTCTGCAGAATCATCCGAAAGTGAACAGAATTCCGTCTAGCGGACGTTTTAGGTTTTCTATCCAATTCTAAGGGTCAAGGGGAATCATTTGAGTGTCAGCAGAATTTTCAGAAACTAACCAAAATAATTTCTACAGACACTTGTAACAACCCGACTTTTCTCGTTCTTTAAGACATTGTCTAGAAAAGACGTAAAAAGATAAAATGAGGAGAAAGGTGAGATAAAATGGAATAAACTTCTAGTATTGATTTTATTTCTGGAAGATTAGTTAAAAATAATTATTCTGCAATTCGGTGACATCCGATGACGTCCGGATCGAAATTATGCAATATTAGAAATTAATTGTGACTCCATAGGAATCTGTAAAATATATTAATATGAAAATAAATCAAGAATATGTCAAGTGACATTTTAGAATTCATGAGAGGAATTTTTAGAGCATAACGGTATGTCCGGAATATTTTTAGGACTTCCGTACATAAAGAATTAATGCATAAACATCACCTAAACACACTAAGGGTAAAATGGTAATTTTGGGTGGCCAAGGAAGTAAGAAAAGGCCACGGCCAGCCCTTCCTCTTCCAAAACCGAAATCCATCCCCAAAATTCTCCTAAGTTTCCATTATTCCAAAGCTTCCTAAAACCTAAGCTTTCCATAGATTTCTCCAAAGCTTCTCCAAGGTAAAATCATCATCCTTTGCCTATCATCATCTTAAACTCTCCTCAAGACACTCAAGGAAACAAGCTAGCATCAAGGTTAGGGAGGTTCTTCAAGAGAAATCCAAGGATTCAAGGTTCTAACCCCAAATCTCCATAATCTAGGGTTTTATGTTCCTTTAACTTAAGAGCTTTAAGCAAGCTTCAAGTTTATATTTTCATCACCATAATTCATTCCTAAGCATCTAAGGAAGGCTAGGAAGAGTTATGAGTGAGTTTTCATGATATGGTAAGGAGTTGTGCTACCACAATCCATGGTTGTGCTAATTATGTTAAAATGATGTTTTAGGTCAAGGAGCTTCCAAGTAAGCAAACAAGGCTTGGTTCTCTTGTCTCCTAGCAACAACAAGTTTGTGAAGAGGTGGGTGACTCTAGTTCCTTACCTCTTTGATGATGAATGATGTTTATGCAAGTTTGTCTATGTTTGATGATTTTGAACACTCGTGTCCTTCGGGCTTCAGGCTTCTATTTTCCTGACGTCTCCAGCATTACCAATGTTTTTGGCATCCTTTCTTATCTTTAAGATCTTTGGTATTCTATACTCCTTTTATCCCTTCCAGATTCTCCCTTTTCACCTTAATATCTTAAGGTTATCGTTCCTTCCTCAATCCCTCCTGATTTCATATTCTCCTTTCTTGTCTCGTACACTTAGCACCTATTTCTTCTCAAGCGTAATACACTTCCTTTTGTCCTCCAGAACCTAGCCTTTCATACTTCTCTAGGCGAAACCTAATTTGCGTCAGTCACTCTCACACTTAATCCTCTTGACCTTCATTCACTCTTATTACACTTAGGCGTATACTTACATCCTTATTTATGCCCTTACCTAGTTCTTAAACCACTTTGTATTCTGTGCATGTATCCTCCTTAAAGACTTATTTACTCCACTTCCACACTTAACCTGACTTTATATCCTCTCCTATACTCTTCTTTTACTTCTCTTACCTTCCACACTTGAAATCCCCAACACTGAGCTTCTCGAGCTTTTTCTTCCCAAACAAAACACGCCTAAGCACTCCTACAATCTTATCAGTAACCTAGTTCTCTCGCCTTTTTCCCGTACCTTCTAAACTGATTCCTGCAGAGCTGGGAAAAGTCGCCCTCTCTTCTAGTTCTACCAGACGCTTCCTGGTCCAACCTTCCCTTCCTTTCTATCTCCCTCATTGCTTGCTGCAGCTAGCTTTCTTGCTGACCCCTCCTCTTTTTACTGTCTGGTTGTCCACGTCTGCTCAATAAGCCTTATTCTTCCCTCTTTGAAATTCCAAAGCCTAACCTCCCTACATCTGGCACTTGTCCACCCTAGCCACATAGTCATAGGTGTCCCGGTGCTTACTGGACCCCTGTAGTTCACGCTTCCAACCTCTAAAAGGGTTCGCACACGAGTTTATTAGGTGAAATCTTTGCTAAGGGAAAACTGGTATGTTACATTCCACCCCCTTAGAAAAATTTTGCCCTCGAAATTTCTACATGTTCAAGGGTCTCAAGGTTTTAATTCTTATTGCTCACTTACTTGGAACGTACTCACTTTTACCCTATACTCCATTGGCTGTCAAGGTAAAGACTCATCCCTACTGCAGGGCCATAGGTATGGTTATGATACAAGTTCTAGAGAAGTGGCCATCTTCCTTCCTGGGGGTCATATGGGTAATCTATTGCACTCGAAATCATAGTATAGTTCGGTCCTTAACGCGTAAATCTAATCTCTGAAAATCTCTCGTCCACGGGTCTGGGTCCATGGTCTTTTCACTGGCTTTTTGTCCGATTAGTCCATTGGATTCCTAATCTCGATGAGTAGATAGTAGACAAAGGTTGTGAACTCCCAAATAGTCATTTTAAACAGCTCCTAAGTTTCCTTATGTACTGGATTAACCAAGACTCATAGTCCATTGACGCTCCTACTTACGTTGAAGGTAAAGGGTACATTGAACTTGAAGGTCTTTAGTTATTTTTCCACCTACTTTCTCCCATAAACTCTTGACTCGATCGCCTTTTACGGTTTCCAAGGTTATTCCGACTTCCGTCCTACTCTTGATTCCTCTAATCGACCAAACTAGGGCCAATCGTCTATCTGATCCTCAAAGTCCAATGGTTTTATCCTTACTATGACACTCCTTGCTAAACCTTCTTAGGGCTCCTTTCATTCGTCCTCTTGAATCATCATTTTACATCCAAAATATACTCTACTGCATTAATTCCTCCTCTAGACTAATCTCACCTATCAGGCTGCCACCTTTTCCTCCTCCTGGGATCTCTAAGGTAAGGATTTGGCATTGGTGATCCTAGTTCAAAGGGCGTGTCCCATGGGAAATTACGTATCCACCTATTGGGGAAATACAACTTATGGCGAAGGTATGGGGGCGTGTTAACCTATGAGATTTTTATCATTCTCTTCGCTATCGGGTTTCCACCTATCTTCGTATTTATGGATTTCCCTATCGGTTGCAAAGGGGACAACTTACGTCATGGGTCGAAGTCAGAAAACAAAGGCTGGAACGGTGCACGAGGCTAGAGCAGAAAGAATGGTGACTCTATTTCATCGGAATAGGTTGATGGAACCAACTAGGTTCTATTGGAACGGGATGGCCTGATTCTTAAAACATGCCCTGGAAGGAAAGAAAGACCTGTCTCAGAGGTTACTCCTTCAGAAGAATAGAACATTTGATCTTAACCTAGAACTCTCCTCAAGGAGGGTCAAGGATGCGTGGAGAAATGAAATTTCAAAGATATAGAGGCTCGGGCCTTTTCCATAGGATTTTTACGGAGGTGAAAAATATAGGGGATAGAGGAGTATCAACTCAAGAATTCTTATGGCATAAGGGACTATTTAGCTGGAGGGAAGGAACAAAGGGCTTCCACTGAGTAGGGGTCCATTACCTAACGATCCATTTTTCTGAAATAGGTAACGGTCAAATAGCGAGGAGACACTTAGCAGGCGGCCAAGTTCCTCGGGGACAAAATTTATAGAGTCCACCCTGCACTAGCTATCAAGCCCTGAGTACACCTATCAAGACACAGAGTTAGATAGGTTCTATGTTCCTGAAAAATGCAACAGTTGAATGAAAGCAAAGTGATGGAGTGCATTATGCCACACTACTCCTTATCTCAAAGACAAGACTTAGTGCATGGCGAATTTATTCTGAGTATTGATAAGTGCCCAAAATATACAATTTTCATCATTCAAAATGGCACTTATTCTCACATATTTTAAAGAATTATCTAATTAAATCTTTATATTTTGTAGGTTTTAAATATGATTTGATAAAAGGATGCAAGCATAATTTATTGAAGAATAATCCCATGAAGAAGGGAAGAAAAGGGCAGAATTGGAAAAGAGCTTAAAAAGAAGATTCTGGACGAAAGCGTCGCTCAGCGAAGGAACATTAATCACTCAGCGCCTAGAGATGAATCGCTCAGCGATGATACCTGTATCGCTCAGCGAACTTGAGTCGGCAAGCCACTTGCGCCGGCGCTATCATTGGGCCAGTTGGAACCAGCCAATCACAGAGTGCCACGTCAGCGCCGCCCTGCAAAAAGTTGCCAAGCATTTAATGAAGACGCGTACAAGTACGATTGCTCAGCGATGAAGCGCCGCCGCCCAGCGATTAAGTGTTTATCGCTCAGCGAAGGAACAAAAACCGCTGAGCGACAGACCCCAAATTTTGCCTATAAATAGAGGAGGCCGAGACCACTTCGAAGCATACCTTTCCTCCCCTCCATTCTTCACTTCTTTTACATATTTTCTTTGTAATTTTGAGCTTAGTTTAGTTTAGGTTAGGTTAGGAACAAAGACGAGGCTTGTGAAGGAGCCAGAGATCGAGGAAGCTTGGCGAAGCCATGGCCATGATAGCGTGAGCACGTGTCATGGTAAGTGCCTAAACCTTGCCTCCGAGATTCTCTTGTAAGATGGGTTCCTAACCCTCTTTTTGTTGGGATTTTGATTACTATTGTAGTTTGCTTGTATCCATGTAACTATTACATATGAATCTATCTTTTTCTTATGATTTGCTTGAATGATTTCATGCCTAATGCTAGTTTTGTTTAGTGTTTTGATTCTTGATTTGGGACTTATTTACATGAACGAAAGTTATGCTAATTAGGTCATAACCAAATTAAAATCAATAATGCTATGCTTAACTAGAACCTAGACTTGAACGTTGTGAACGAAAGTTACAATCATTAGAGTCTGACCTAAATCATTTCATCTAACCTTGTTGCCGTAACTGGAATAAAGGTTAGCCGTTTTAACATCTGGATTAATGCGGGTGTACTTTGTTAAGCTAGTGTGCGAAAGTGACAGTTTAACAAGGGAAACCTGTGATATTGTCATGCGCGAAAGTGATGACAAGTTAAGAACTGGTGGCGGGCAATCAAACGATAGTTCTATGTAATAAGTAACTGGATGCATGAAACTATGATGTGATTGAAATTCCCAACAAGCTCCGGAACTACCTCTGATTTGTTTCCTATTTTATTTTCATGTCTTTTATTTATTTAGTCTATTTAAATATAAAAATTAATTCAACCATCCTTCACTTTATTGCTTAATTAAATGAACTCAAGAATGGTATTTTACAACTCCCTGTAGGATCGACCATACCCTATACTGCAATTGGATTCCTTCTGGAATCTGAAAGCCGTAAAGTAGGTATGTATATATAAATTCGATTTGAACGACAAAAGCGCATAGAAGCTTTCAACGAGCTTGGCATGGTTGTGACAAAACCTAAGCCGTGTCAAGATCCGAGAAAGTGGGCAAAAAGGTTTTCATCAAATTTGGCGCCGTTGCCGGGGAGTTGCGTCAAAATACATAGCTTGAGTTTTGTTTAGTTAAACAATTGTGAATATTTGTAAAATATTGTATAGTCTTTATTTTCGTTGTTTTATATTATGTTATTTTGTGAACTCTTGTTCTAATCTTATTTGGCGAGTGTACATTTCTTTAGCTCTTGCGAGGTAAGGCTTCTAAAGAACAATTGCAGTTTGATCCGGAAATTGAAGCTACTTCAAGGAAGAACAAGAAAAAGAAGAAAAAGCACTTAGCCAAAGAAAGAGAGGAACAGGAGACAACATCATCAACTTCTTCAACCAACCAAGAAGAAACCATGGCCAAAACAACTGGAGCTGGTGGGGCTGGCACTGACACAGGAGCCAGTGATAATAGGGGATTTGTAAACTTTACCCCTAGAAACA
This sequence comes from Nissolia schottii, assembly GCA_003254905.1. Classification (NCBI taxonomy): domain Eukaryota; kingdom Viridiplantae; phylum Streptophyta; class Magnoliopsida; order Fabales; family Fabaceae; genus Nissolia; species Nissolia schottii. Next base: position 76,313 of record QANU01009114.1, read on the forward strand.
TTATTCGAATGAGTAGAACTACTGGTGCACAAAGACAACCTCAGATGCAACCTGGTTTGGTTCAATTATTATATGCTAACCCTTTTGCAGGTTTGGATCATGAGGATCCATATGCTCATTTGACCAAATTCTATGAACTCTGTGGGACCGCGGGAATGTCCGAGGCCGACGAAGAATCCATCTTTTTAAGGATGTTTCCCCTGACCTTGATTGGAAAAGCTAAAGAGTGGTTGCTTGATCAGCCACAAAATGTCTTGTCAAATTGGGATTAGTTGGAGGAAAAGTTTTGTGCCAGGTACTTTTCTCAGTCTAAATTTATGGATTTGAAAACTTCTATTGCTACATTTGTGCAGGCTCTGGGAGAAAGTCTCTGTGAAGCCTGGGAACGCTATAAATCCATGTTGAGAAAGTGCCCGAACCATGGGTTCGATGCGCGTACACAAATCCACATCTTTAGGAACGGACTCCAACAACATCACAAACTGATGCTGGACGCTGCCGCCGGTGGACAAATCATGTCCAAGACGCCGGAAGAGGCTATCTCCATTATTGATTCCATGGCCTTGACAGACCAACAAGGCCAGTACAACAGAGGTCCTAGGAGAGGAGGAGTGCTTGAGCTGGGACCCAACGATGCCATTCTTGCCCAACAAAAGCAACTCCAACAACAGGTGGACGAGTTAAAGAAAGCCATGAACGAGTTGCCAAAACAAATTAGAGAGGCCCGTGATGCAAAAAGGCAACAGGTATTTTTCTGTGAAATTTGTAATGGCGATCACCCGTCCAATGTTTGTCATTTCAGGGAAGTGGAGGTTCACTTCCGTGAAAACCAGCCACGGCCACCCTATCAAAACAATTTCCAAAGGGGGCCGAATCAAAATTTTAATCAGCCATGGAGGCAAGAAGCCGGCCCTTCATTCCGAGCCCCGCAACAGCCTTACCAACCATCCCGCCAATATCAGAACCAACCACCCCCGCATCCGAGTTCTAAAATAGAGGAAACGTTCAATCAATTTATGCAACAATCAATGATGAATCAAAAAAACAACGAAGCCTCTATTAGGAACTTGGAGACACAACTGGGACAATTGGCTACTGACATAGCGGAGCTGAGAAAGAAAAGATTTACGGCCAATCCGGAGCTGAATCCCAAGGACTCTTGCCATGGGAGAAGAGTTGATGATGAAGAAGAGAATTAGAAGAAAAATACGTCGGGCTAACGACGTTAAACAAAGCGCTGTCTGGAAGGCAATCCAGAAATTTGTAAGTTTTTATTATTATTTAGTAGTTTATTTATTTTGTAGGTTAATTAATTTAAGGTGTTAAGAATAGTTTTATAAAATATGGTGAAAAAGAAATGAAAGATTTTCTAAATCATGTAATTAGGATTGAAACTCGAAAGTGATAATCTTTTTCAATTAAGCTTAAATTGAAGCACTTTGATTTCAAACTTAATCACTGATTTTTGACTGTTACGCTTGTTTTAAAAAGGTGCACATGCTTAAACTGGTAATAGGATTCTTATTTGTTAAAGAAATGAAAATAAATTCTTAAGAAAAGAATCTTTTCAAAAAGCACCTTGAAATGTTTATTTTGGATCTATAAATCATTGTGGGGAATTCTGTCCACACAAGTGGGAACTTCTGTCCACTGAAGCGGGAAGTTCTGTCCGCAAGTTGTAGGAAATTCTGTCTATAACAAGGATTCAAAATAAAACATGATCTCTCTAACGCTACTAGGAAGAAAGGAAGTTTTCTTTGATTGTTTTTGCAGGCTGAAAAATAACCAAGGAAGCTTCCTAACAACATCAAAAAGAGAGACACACTTCTGGAGGACGAAAAGCATGATTCCTAAGAAGGATGAGCCTCTATCTCCTCAACAACAGTGAAGCAAGATGAAGTAGCTTGGATAAAATGAAAAGAAGCTACATCAATGAGGCTACTTCAAAGAAATTCACCATAACAGGGAGCTTTTTAATTTTCTAGCACCTTAATTAATTGATTTCCTTAGTTAGTTAGTTTAATATATGCTTAAGATTTGTTTGTTTGAAAATAAAGTAGTAGTTTATTTTACTTGGTTTAATGCATGAACATAAACATATCATGAATTGAAATTGTTTTATAATCCCTCATAGACTTTGTGAGTACACGCATAGATACCATGAACATGTTAATATGCATTTATCTACTTGTTTGCATAAGCATAACCTTGAAGATGTTTTGAAAACAAGGAAATAAACCCTAAACCTATGTGAGGGAGTGAGCCCATACACTTTGTGAGATAGAGAGAATCACCATTGTTTTACACAATTGAATTTGTTTGAGTCTCTAATTTTGATAAATTGTATGGGAATAATAGGAGATGATCAAGGCATTTTTGTTCTTTAGATTTTAAACCCACTTGGCCAAATAAAGCCGACCCTTAATTAGGAACATCCTTTGCCACCCCATTTGAGCCTAACATGAGAAATTTTTGTTCATAATCCCCGAACCTAAAAAGAAAAACAATGTTATTCCTTAATTTCAAAATTAAGAGAGCATTTTAAATTGGATTATGGGCAAAAAGCCAAGTCAGGGGGAGATAAGGGTGAGCCAAAGTGGAAGAACAAAAATGTAAAAAGAAGCATGTGCAAAAGAACACATTCTATCCCAAAACAAAAAGAAGAAAAAGAGAAAACGATAGAAGACAAAAGAAAATCAAGGAGAAAAAGGGTTGAACAAGAACAAAAGGGAAATTGTTGAAAAAGAAAAGAAGGGACAACAAAGGAGTTGGTTTTTATTGCTCTCTTAATTAAGAAACGTTTGCATATCCAGAAAAACCAATGTTCTTTGTAGCTTAGCCCCATTACAACCCTTTAAAGTCCTTTGTGATCCTTGCATGACCATACTATGGATTGAATGATGAGACAGGTAACAAATTTAAATTGTTGTGATTCAATGGTGATATTGAGCGTAAACACTCATCCCAAATTGGCCCACTGGCCGTTGTGCGATAAAAGATAATTTCCTTGGTGGAAAAGACATTGGATAGAGTGATTTGCTTATGCTATTCAAGTATTTGATGCACTTGACTTGTTCAGGTTCTTCTATGTTTCACATGGTCTAAACACTGAAACTGTTTGAAACATTTCAATTCATTGCATTAACTGAGTGTTCATAAGCATTAATCTCTTGTAAAATAATTCTACTACCTTTTGTTTGAGGACAAACAAGGTCTTAAGTCAGGGGGAGTGATAAGTGCCCAAAATATACAATTTTCATCATTCAAAATGGCACTTATTCTCACATATTTTAAAGAATTATCTAATTAAATCTTTATATTTTGTAGGTTTTAAATATGATTTCATAAAAGGATGCAAGCATAATTTATTGAAGAATAATCCCATGAAGAAGGGAAGAAAAGGGCAGAATTGGAAAAGAGCTTAAAAAGAAGATTCTGGACGAAAGCGTCGCTCAGCGAAGGAACATTAATCACTCAGCGCCTAGAGATGAATCGCTCAGCGATGATACCTGTATCGCTCAGCGAACTTGAGTCGGCAAGCCACTTGCGCCGGCGCCATCATTGGGCCAGTTGGACCAGCCAATCACAGAGTGCCACGTCAGCGCCGCCCTGCAAAAAGTTGCCAAGCATTTAATGAAGACGCGTACAAGTACGATCGCTCAGTGATGAAGCGCCGCCGCCCAGCGATTAAGTGTTTATCGCTCAGCGAAGGAACCAAAATCGCTGAGCGACAGACCCCAAATTTTGCATATAAATAGAGGAGGCCGAGACCACTTCGAAGCATACCTTTCCTCTCCTCCATTCTTCACTTCTTTTACATGTTTTCTTTGTAATTTTGAGCTTAGTTTAGTTTAGGTTAGGTTAGGAACAAAGACGAGGCTTGTGAAGGAGCCGGAGATCGAGGAAGCTTGGCGAAGCCATGGCCATGATAGCGTGAGCACGTGTCATGGTAAGTGTCTAAACCTTGCCTCCGAGATTCTCTTATAAGATGGGTTCCTAACCCTCTTTTTGTTGGGATTTTGATTACTATTGTAGTTTGCTTGTATCCATGTAACTTTTATTTCATGCCTAATGCTAGTTCTGTTTAGTATTTTGATTCTTGATTTGGGACTTGTTTACATGAACGAAAGTTGTGTTAATTAGGTCATAACCAAATTAAAATCAATAATGCTATGCTTAACTAGAACCTAGACTTGAACGTTGTGAACGAAAGTTACAATCATTAGAGTCTGACCTAAATCAATTCATCTAACCTTGTTGCCGTAACTGGAATAAAGGTTATCCGTTTTAACATCTGGATTAACGCGGGTGTACTTTGTTAAGCTAGTGTGCCAAAGTGATAGTTTAACAAGGGAAACCTGTGATCTTGTCATGCGCGAAAGTGATGACAAGTTAAGAACTGGTGGAGGGCAATCAAATGATAGTTCTATGTAATAACTGGATGCATGAAACTATGATGTGATTGAAATTCCCAACAAGCTCCAGAACTACCTCTGATTTGTTTCCTATTTTATTTTCATGTCTTTTATTTATTTAGTCTATTTAAATATAAAAATTAAATCAACCATCCTTCACTTTATTGCTTAATTAAATGAACTCAAGAATGGTATTTTACAACTCCCTGTAGGATCGACCATACCCTATACTGCAATTGGATTCCTTCTGGAATCTGAAAGCCGAAAAGTAGGTATGTATATATAAATTCAATTTGAACGACAAAAGCGCATAGAAGCTTTCAACGAGCTTGGCATGGTTGTGACAAAACCTAAGCCGTGTCAAGATCCGAGAAAGTGGGCAAAAAGGCTTTCATCAAGTATGCACAAGGAACAAGGGCATGTCAGTGTTTCGGTAAACTGATTTATGCACTTGGACCTTATACACAAAGGTGTTATACTTAAACACCGTGCAAGCTAACAAGGAATACGCTCGGAAATGCAGATAAGCTCAGTCTCAAGCTCACTTGGACCAAACTACTCTGATACCAACTGTAACACCCTAGCTAACTGCATACCCTCGAGTAGTACGCAACGCTCACTAGGTTGTTAATCATTTGGTGGGATTACTTATAGTCCTTTATTATCTTTCAAAAATACAAGATTAAGGAATATATGGACCAGTTTAAAACTTTTCTACTGAGTGCTTATTTACGAAATATGAGCCATGTGTAAATCAAAATATATAAGACGAACGATAGAGCCATGGCCTTATGAATATTCATTATCCCTAGTCTCAGCAGTTATATACTCAATACATGGTCCGTCACAGATGAGTACAACAAATAATATTATAACACAGTTACATATACATGCCATAGTCATTCATATACATAATAACAGTTCATCTAGCGTACAACTAGCCAAGCATGTCTTCCGTTCTTTTCTGGTCCTCTTGTTGCTTATCATAGCTCACGTCCGCCCCTGGAAGCATAAGTGAGTGGGGGTGAGAACGTGTATCCTCAGTGGTTTACCTTGGCGTTGGGGGATTCCTTTTTAACTCACTTATCAATCAGGCCGCTGAGGTGTTTCTAAGTGAACATGCATACTAACATCCTACTGATTATTATCTGGCCTATGGTCCTGAACGGCTTTATCTACTTTACTAGGTGACTGGGGAACTAGTCTTGCTTATCTAAGTTCTCATGCTTGTTAACTTTTCTTGCGTACATATTGTTCCGAAGTATGCACCTCGGTACAAGCTCTAGATCCTGAGGCTCTGGGATGGGATGAAGAATCTGGCTCTGGCACGATCAATCTCTGGAGTCACAGTTGCGGTGGGTACCTGCAATCACTCTGACGCTCAAGTAAGTAAGGGTGCAAGGAGTATAGTAAGTGATTATTGGATGATCTTCATACCTGGGGTGTGGGCTGTTATATAACCGTGGTGGTTGAGGCCGTTCCGCATATCGCGGTGGTGGGAGGATATCTCGACCACGCGCATGGTGAGCTGTCCCGGTGGTTCAGGGTTGGCTAACCCCGAGTAGATAAGATGAGTAGCCGGGGACCGTTTATCTTGGCAGATTCGTGGTCGGGGATCTCGGGGTGGCTTATCCCGAGTAGTTACACGGACGGGAATCGCGGGGTGGCTAAACCCGGATAGGTAATACGGGTCCGCGGAGTTGGGCCTGAGTGGCCGGGTCGCCAGGATGGGCCTGTATGGCCCAGTCCGTAACAGGAGCCCCCCAGCTTGGAGCGCGGAGCGGAGCGATGGGGTCCGAGTTCAAGGTCTCGACTCTTGGCTAGGGCTTCCGTGTGTAGCTTCTTATAACATCTGCGGAGATAATGGGTCGCAGGGACGCGTGTCTCGATCTGCTTCTCTTTCTGTGGGTGTGACGTTTGGAGATCCTTGATGGGACGCGCTTCCCATCGCGGGAGATTTGGATGCCGTTGATTGCGGACACGTGGCGTTGATGCAGCCGATGGGTACTCGAGGTATGGGCGAAATGATGGCTCTAGAGGGAAAACGATTTGGTTTTCGGGCCTCATTAATGTCTCCGTACTCTTCTGCCGTTTGAATTTCACTTTTTCGAAACCGTTTCGTGCGTGGGGGTATTCCAAGCGTTTTGGAGACTATTTTATAAACCCCTCTTCTACATCGTTCTCATTTCTTCTGCTGCTCTGATTTTAAGCTGTCTCTGCCCATTCGAAGGCGATTTTTCTTCTGAAGCTTAGGAGCTCTTGGCGTTCTTTGCTGTGTGGAGGAGCATCTGTCCTTTCTCTTTTTCTTTAACTCTGTAAGTGCTTCTGGTCTCTCTCTGTTTCTGGTTTGTTATTTGGCATATGTTTCTATTTTTTGCTATCGTTGCTGGCTGTTCTGCTTAATTTCTGTGGGTCGGATTTGTCGCTTGTCTCTGTTAGAGTTGGGTTATTCCCTTGCGGGTTGTTGCTGTTGGGTTGTCGCTATAGGGATTTAGTTTATGCTGGCGAGTTGTTCATGGGGGTTTTGCTCTCTGTTTTTTTTTTTGTTTCAGTCTTCTGTACATTGGTGATGGGGAGGAAAAGGGATCAACAGGGGGAGAGGAGAGAGCGTCCCCTAAGAGATGCTCATGAGAAGGTGTCTTATGGTTGGATTGACCCGGAGGTTTTTTCTATTCCTTCAATGTACGGTCTTGACTCCGCTGAGCGCTTACAGGAGGCGCTGGTGTTGACGGACGAGGGGGCAGAGGACCACGAGTATTATGTGGAAGCCGCCTCCGAGGATGAGAGGGTGTGTATGGCGAGGCACACCAATACTCCACACTTCTTGTGGATGTACGAGGTGTTCTTCACGCGATTTGTAACATCTCGTTCTTTCCTTAGCAAAATCTTGCTAGATAAATACGTAGAGATATCTATGTTTGGTTGAACCATTGGAATTATGAACTCTTGGGATTAAAATTTTCTGTAGAAAAAATCCTAGTCGTTTTCTTAAAATTCTACAGACACTAGAACGAACCCTTATTGTCGTCAGAGCTTAACCGCGCGTCTAAAGTATCCGTAAAACGTACGGTTACAGACAAGCATTCATAAATACCTAAATGACTCTAGAATATTACTTAGGAAAAATTAGGAGGTCACAAGAACGTGATCGAAATATTTTTAGAACAGCCGTACGCGAAGTACCGGGACCGGAAATGCCAAAAACCTTATCAAAATCGATCTGCCAGAGCTCGTTAATTCTTGGCCACAAAAAGTGGCCAAGACACAAAGCTTTGCACGGTTATGGAGGGGGCCAAATGGCCTAGTCAAAGAGTCAAAGATGACTCAGGGTGGTGCTTAGGTCATGCATGACATAAGCAAGGGTATTTTGGTAAATTATGCCGAAGGGCATTTTGGGAAGGCAAATTTCGGCCCAAGGCCTATAAATACCTCCCAAGATCAGAATTTTGAAGAGAAAAAATTGGAAACCTTGGCCAAACTCTGTCCAATTTCACACTCAGTCGTTTTACTGTCCAAAAACCCTAACCCGGAGACTTTTCCTCACAAGATCTAACCTAAGCTTCCTAAACCCTAACCTCACAAATTCTTCTAGCATCTTTCTTATACATCTATTCTAAGATTAAGATCTTGGCTATAATCAAGCAAGGTGGGATTCTGCACAAACTGGCTGCAGCAAGTGCATAAATGTGGGTAAACTGATATAATCGCTGTCTATGTGATTTAGGATGTGTTGAGCTAGTTTTTATGTTAGAAATACATGTGGTTAGGATGCTTTTTATAGAACCTTGATATATATATGTTGTTGATGATTTTCTGGATCTGTTGCTGCTGTCTGTGATTCTGTCAGTATTTAGGAAAGCTTAAGACTGAAATAGGCATATGGCACGTTTTTGGTGGGAACTGTATGCTAAGATTTTTATCATGAAAAACTAATGTTCTTTTTGGATTCTACACGAAATTTTGAGTGGGGATGTCAAGTTTTATGATTTTTGGAGTCCCCGATGAATTTCTCAGCAAACAAGCAGAAAACGGGGTTTTTACGGCAAAGGGCAAAACGGGAATTTCACGTGTTTGGGCCGAGAAACTGGGTTTGTTTTCAGAAAATATGAGTTTAGAACTATCAAAAACCTTAAGGGCAAGTCTTGAGTCCATCGGGTTTTTGAGAACAAAAATTCCAAAGAAAATAGGGCGTTTACGGGGGCGAAATGGTAATTTTGGGAGAAAGGGTAGAATTGGAATTTCGTGATGCTGAGGTCAGAATTTGCATTTTTAAACATGATAAATGATCTTAGAACTATAAAAAACCTTGGGGTAAGGTCTTGGACCTCTCCGGTTTATGATAGCTAATTTCTGATAGAAACCAGACGTATGTCTTGCTAAGTCGCTAGATTTACGTTTGTTATGTTTAAGAAATGTTTGAGTATGAGATTATGTTTCTTACATGTGATAAACTTGATGTTATGAGTTAGGTGAAGTTAGTGATAGTATATGATTGGTGTGATATGTTATATGATGTGATGAACGATGACGAGGATGATATGACGTATGGAATTGTTCTTATATGATGATTCTTTGACATGATGAAATAAATGATGAAGGTGATGATACTACTGTGAATATGATTTCTTTAAGATGATGATGAACTGTGGTTATACATATGAACTGTTGCATCAAGGATCAAACTATGTACATGATGATGATGATGATGATGAGAGAACCTCCTCTGAAAGGGCATAGGCTCGGTTTTTGGGGAAGATCTTAGTCCCGGTCGAGTCATAGGTCCGACCCAAAGGCCATCATAGGATGGTCACCTCGGTCGTGGTTGGTGAGAACTACGGGGTCAAGACCCTTCAGGTGAGACCCTTTAGGTTTAGCGCGACCTGGCCGCCACGATGCGAGCTATAAGTGTGGTTGTAGCGGTGTGGCCGCAGCTACAAGGGACAAGGATATAACTGCTTGTAAGGACAACCCTATAGAGCAGAACTATAAGTGGATGCCAGCTGAAACTTATAATTAAAATGGGCACGGTTATAAGTGAAGGCTAACTGAAACTTGTAGATAAAATGGTTTTTAGAAAATGAGGATTTTACTACAGTAGCGTAGCTATGTGAATTATGTGACAGTATATGATTTAGGAGTTAGATTAGAAAACAGATGACATAGTTAATGAAAGTATAGGTTCCCCAGCCACTTAGCAATATAGGTAAAGTTGCTCAGGCTTAGTAAGGACATTAATAACTAGTAGGACTTAGTATAACTGTAACACTTAGAGATCCCTGAGCGGCCTGGATAATAAATGAGAAAAGAAATACCCAGATCCCATGGTTTCCCACTGAGAGCACTATGTTCTCACCCCACTCATTCATGACTCCAGGATTCGAGGTGGAGCACGAAGTCGAACAGAACGAGGAGGAGCAATACCTAGAGGAAGGGGCTGAGGAATAGGCTTGTACTTAGTAGACTCTATATGACAGTACTACTTTTGTGTTAAATATTTTTACGTAACAGCTATAATAGTACATGTGTATCTGGTTGTGAATATGTGATATGGACCAATGGTTGGTACTAGGTGTACTTGTTTGTTTTCCCTTCTAATGTTAATTAGACATGTTACTTTACTATTCGCATTACATGTTCTACGAATACAAGGCTCTACTTCATACCATAAGGTATATAAAATAAAGTTTAAAATCGGTCCGTATTTTCGAAGTAACTATACTTTCAAATGTTTAACCAAAGCAGATGACAACCTAGTAAGCAAGTTTGCGACTTAAGTGTAGACTAGCTAGCTAGGGTGTTACATTTGGTATCAGAGCAGTTTAGTCCTTTAAAGCCTGAGGGTTGAGCTGCACTATGCTTTCGAGCATGATAACGGTGTATGACTCTGTTATATAATATGTGCTAAGTCATGTGTACCGGCCTATCTTGAGATTGATCAACTTGAAATTGTGCAGGGTATCACAGATTAGACATGTCGCACCACAGGGATTATACACGGCATAGCCGGGACGAGCAGACAGGGATGGCATCGTTGGTACGTGAGCTGACGCGTGCCATAACAGATTCCAATAACCATCGACAGCCTACGCCGAACCATGAAGAGATAGATACTCGAAAGTTCATGGATTTTTGCAGAGCTATCCCTCCTATCTTTACGGGGGTAAGAGGGTCAGAGCATATCCATGGCTGGCTAAGAGAACTAGAACAGAATTTTGAGGATGTCCAATGTACGGAGGCACAGAAGGTCCGATTTGCTTCCCGGAAACTGAAGGATGATGCGTTGGAGTGGTGGGATGCAACCAAACCTCTTCTGGAAAAGGAACATGCTCCAATCACTTGGAGCCAATTCAAAGAAACTCTTTTGAGCAAGTACTTTCCCGAGGAGTTACAGGAACAGAAGGAAGCTGAATTTATGGCGCTGAGGCAGGAAAAGATGACTGTCATGGAATACACTGCGAAGTTTGAAAGACTTTGTAGATATTCCCAAACTTATTAGCTGAATCCGAATGAAAAGTGGAAGTGTGCTAAGTACCGACGAGGGCTGAGGGAAGAACTACAGGCGTCAATCAATGTCTTAGGGATCAAGGATTATGCTACCTTGGTGAACCAGAGCTTGGCTCAGGAGCAGGCTGATGTGAACCTGGCTACAGCTAGAAACAAAAGGAGGGCAGAGGGAGTTGGAAGCTCGGAATGGGAACCCCGAAGGAAGGCCCCGTTCTAGGCCCCGGTAGCAAATAGGGGTAGGAATCAGTATCCCCAACAACAGCAATAAGGAGTGAGGCGAGCCCAAAGTCAGATTAGAGCAGGACCATCTAGGGGCGAACAGCCAGCACCAAGGCCCCAAGTGCAGAGAGGAGCTCCTAGTCCAGGGATGCAACCAAGGGAGGACAAGCCAGCAATATGTCCAAAATGCGGAAAGCCACATCACGGGGAATGTTTAGTCGGACAAAATGTCTGTTACCGATGCGGCAAAGAGGGACATTATGCTAGAACCTGCCCAACTTTTTCAGCCCCAGTACCACATCAAGGCAGGGTATTCACCATGGCGTCAGACGAGGTGAAAGAGGAAGAAGGGTACTTCAGGGTAAGTGTTTGCTCAAGGGAAAGTATTTAAATGTTTTATATGATTCCGGAGCGTCACACTCCTTTATCTCCGAAGATATTGCGAAGGAGCTAGAGCTGCCCTTCACAGTGCTTCCTTACACACTGAGTGTATCTACACCCACCGCGCCACCTGTAACGACGTGTCGCGCATGCCTTAAGTGCCCACTACAAGTGCAGGAGAGGTGGGTTGAAGCAGATTTGATTTACCTTTCCCTAGTCGGGTTAGACGTAATCTTAGGGATCGATTGGCTACATGTGAATGCAGCTACGCTTGATTGTGCCAAGAAAGTGGTGACTTTCTCTTCACCCGCTACAAATAGCACGTCCATTTCGGATACAGAACATATAACCCTATGTTGCTATCCACTAGGAAGTCAGGGATATATTCTCCTAGCCTCTTCGGAAGTGACAAACAAGTTGAAACCTGAAGATATTCCTGTCGTTCGGGAGTATCCAGAAGTATTCCCGGACGATATTCCCGAGTTCCCTCCCAAGCGAGAAGTAGAGTTCCCAATTGATCTTGTACCCGGAGCGGGACCCATCTCCATAGCGCCTTATAGAATGTCTCCACTGGAGTTACAGGAGTTGAAAAAACAGCTGGAGGAGTTGACCAGGAAGCAATTCATCCGACCCAGTGCGTCACCATGGGAGCGCCAGTCCTGTTTGTAAAGAAGAAAGATGGAACCATGAGAATGTGTGTCGATTATAGGCAGCTGAACAAGGTCACCATTAAGAATAAATATCCACTGCCTAGAATCGATGACTTACTAGATCAGCTGAAAGGAGCTAAGGTATTTTCGAAGATTGATCTGCGATCTGGATATCATCAGATCCGTGTTCGGGAGGAAGATATTCCTAAGACGGCCTTCAGGTCTAGATATGGTCATTATGAATTCACTATAATGTCATTTGGGTTGACCAATGCCCCAGCCATTTTCATGGACTACATGAATCGGATTTTCCGGGCATATCTGGACGAATGTGTGATCGTCTTTATCGATGATATATTGTTGTACTCGAAGAGTGAGGAGGAGCACACCAAACACTTAAGGATAGTCTTGGAGATTTTAAAAGAGAAGAAGTTGTATGCTAAGATGTCCAAGTGTGAATTTTGGACTAGGAAAGTGCAATTCCTGGGTCATATGGTATCTGAACATTGAGTGGAAGTGGATCCCAGCAAAGTGGAAGCGGTCCGAAACTAGGAAAGACCGACGTCAATTACGGAGATCCGTAGCTTTCTGGGATTTGCAGGGTATTACCGAAGATTTATCAGAGGATTTTCTCAACTCGCTTTGCCACTCACTCGTTTGACAAGGAAGGGGGTAAAGTTTGATTGGTCACCAGAATGCGAAAGGAGTTTTTGCGAACTCAAAGAAAAACTCACCACTGCTCTAGTGTTGGTATTGCCAGACCCTCAAGCATCCTTTCAGGTGTATTATGACGCATCAGGCGCAGGATTAGGATGCGTACTTATGCAAAACCGTCAAGCGGTGGCATATGCATCTCGACAGCTACGGTCGCATGAGGCCAACTATCCTACACATGATTTGGAGTTAGCAGCTGTAGTATTTGCCTTAAAAATCTGGAGGCATTACCTCTATGGAGTCCGATTTGAAGTGTTTTCGGACCATAGGAGTCTGAAATATCTGTTCAACCAAAAGGAACTTAATATGAGGCAACGAAGGTGGATGGAATTTCTCAGCGATTATGACTTCAGTCTCGATTACCACCCAGGAAAGGCAAACGTGGTAGCAGACGCACTAAGTCGAAAATCATTACACGCTGCGCAGATGATGGTGCAAGAGGAAAAATTGATTGAAGAGTTCCGTAATCTCAACGTGGATGTAATGCCTCAAGCAAGTGGCATGCGATTGTGCTACTTGCAAATCACCAGTGATTTCCGGCAACGGATTAGAGAAGCTCAGGAGAGCTGCCAAGAAGACAACTGGTGCAAGTTCAAGAAAGCAGTGGAAGAAGGTCGATTTCCGGAAGTAACCACGGGGGATGATGGGATACTAAGGTTCAATCAACGGTTATGTGTACCCGATCAAGACGACCTAAGGGAGGATATTCTACGGGAAGGGCATAAAAGCCATTTTACTATACACCCAGGGACTACCAAGATGTACCACGATTTGAAAAAGATGTTTTGGTGGCAAGGATTAAAGAAAGATGTTGAGAACTGGGTGCAAAAATGTTTAGTCTGCCAAAAGGTAAAGGTAGAACACCAGCGACCTCCCGGGCTATTAACTCCACCAGAAATCCCTGTATGGAAGTGGGAAGGTATTGTAATGGAATTTGTCACAGGCTTACCACGTACTCCTAAAGGAGTTGATGCTATTTGGGTAGGAGTGGATAGATTGACCAAATCGGCTCATTTTATCCCGGTAAGGATGAACTACCCCATGAATAAGTTGGTGCAGTTGTACATCAGGGAAGTGGTAAGGCTGCATGGTGTACCCTCCTCCATTATTTCAGATAAGGATCCACAATTCACCTCCAGATTCTGGACGGCGTTTCAAAAGGCTTATGGATCTCAATTACATATGAGTTCTGCTTATCACCCGCAGACGGACGGCCAATCAGAACGGACCATTCAAATCTTGGAGGATATGCTAAGAGCCTGTGCATTGGATATACCAGGAAGATGGGATGAGCTACTACCGTACGTAGAATTTGCTTACAACAACAGTTATCAGACCAGTATAGGGATGGCTCCTTTCGAGGCGCTCTACGGACGGAAATGCCAATCCCCCATCTGCTGGAACGACAGTCGTCGTTATAAAAATTTAGAGCCTGAAGAACTCCAGGAGGCAGAAGTAATGGTAAAGATGGTACGTCAGAGACTTCTCGAAGCCTAGAGTCGTCAGAAAAGCTACGCGGATGTGAGAAGGAGGCCCCTCGAGTTTCAGGAAGGGAACCATGTTTTCCTAAAAGTTTCACCTGCAACAGGCATTGGAAGGTCTTTGAGGGTAAAGAAGTTGAATCCTCGCTTTATGGGACCATTCCAAATTCTGGAACGCATTGGACCCATAGCATACCGCATAGCCCTTCCTCCCAATTTGGCAAATATCCATGATGTCTTCCATGTTTCGCAATTACAAAAATATCATGCATCTCCAGAGCATGTATTAAAGCCCGAAGATCTTCAACTATGAGACGACCTCGCTCTACCATTACAACCACAGAGGATCATGGATCACAAGACTCGGAAAACTTGACACAAGGAAATTCCAATGGTACGAGTGCTTTGGAGCAACAAAGAAGTAGAGGAACAAACGTGGGAATTGGAAGAAGATATGAAGAGAGACTACCCAGAATTATTCACAGGTACGAAACTTCGAGGCGAAATTTTTCTAAGGGGGGAGGAATGTAACATCCCGTTTTTTCCTTAGCAAAATCTCGCTAGATAAATACGTAGAGATATCTATGTTTGGTTGAACCATTGGAATTATGAACTCTTGGGATTAAAATTTTCTGTAGAAAAAATCCTAGTCGTTTTCTTAAAATTCTACAGACACTAGAACGAACCCTTATTGTCGTCAGAGCTTAACCGCGCGTCTAAAGTATCCGTAAAACGTACGGTTACAGACAAGCATTCATAAATACCTAAATGACTCTAGAATATTACTTAGGAAAAATTAGGAGGTCACAAGAACGTGATCGAAATATTTTTAGAACAGCCGTACGCGAAGTACCGGGACCGGAAATGCCAAAAACCTGATCAAAATTGATCTGCCGGAGCCCGTTAATTCTTGGCCACAAAAAGTGGCCAAGACACAAAGCTTTTCACGGTTATGGAGGGGGCCAAATGGCCTAGTCAAAGAGTCAAAGATGACTCATGGTGGTGCTTAGGTCATGCATGACATAAGCAAGGGTATTTTGGTAAATTATGTCGAAGGGCATTTTGGGAAGGCAAATTTCGGCCCAAGGCCTATAAATACCTCCCAAGATCAGAATTTTGAAGAGAAAAAATTGGAAACCTTGGCCAAACTCTGTCCAATTTCACACTCAGTCATTTTACTGTCCAAAAACCCTAACCCGGAGACTTTTCCTCACAAGATCTAACCTAAGCTTCCTAAACCCTAACCTCACAAATTCTTCTAGCATCTTGAAGGACTTTCTTATACATCTATTCTAAGATTAAGATCTTGGCTATAATCAAGCAAGGTGGGATTCTGCACAAACTGGCTGCAGCAAGTGCATAAACGTGGGTGAACCGATATAATCACTGTCTATGTGATTTAGGATGTGTTGAGCTAGGTTTTATGTTAGAAATACATGTGGTTAGGATGCTTTTTACAGAACCTTGATATATATATGTTGTTGATGATTTTCTGGATCTGTTGCTGCTGTCTGTGATTCTGTCAGTATTTAGGAAAGCTTAAGACTGAAATAGGCATATAGCACATTTTTGGTGGGAACTGTATGCTGAGATTTTTATCATGAAAAACTAATGTTATTTTTGGATTCTACACGAAATTTTGAGTGGGGATGTCAAGTTTTATGATTTTGGAGTCCCCGATGAATTTCTCAGCAAACAGGCAGAAAACGGGGTTTTTACGACAAAGGGAAAAACGGGAATTTCACGTGTTTGGGCAGAGAAACTGGGTTTGTTTTCAGAAAATATGAGTTTAGAACTATCAAAAACCTTAACGGCAAGTCTTGAGTCCGTCGGGTTTTTGAGAACAAAAATTCCAAAGAAAATAGGGCGTTTACGGGGGCGAAATGGTAATTTTGGGAGAAGGGTAGAATTGGAATTTCGTGATGCTGAGGTCAGAATTTGGATTTTTAAACATGATAAATGATCTTAGAACTATCAAAAACCTTGGGGTAAGGTCTTGGACCTCTCCAGTTTATGATAGCTAATTTCTGATAGAAACCAGACGTATGTCTTGCTAAGTCGCTAGATTTACGTTTGTTATGTTTAAGAAATGTTTGAGTATGAGATTATGTTTCTTACATGTGATAAACTTGATGTTATGAGTTAGGTGAAGTTAGTGATAGTATATGATTGGTGTGATATGTTATATGATGTGATGAACGATGAAGAGGATGATATGACATATGGAATTATGCTTATATGATGATTCTTTGATATGATGAAATAAATGATGAAGGTGATGATACTACTGTGAATATGATTTCTTTAAGATGATGATGAACTGTGGTTATACATATGAACTGTTGCATCAAGGATCAAACTATGTACATGATAATGATGATGATGATGAGAGAACCCCCTCTGAAAGGGCATAGGCTCAGTTTTTGGGGAAGATCTTAGTCCCGGTCTAGTCATAGGTCTGACCCCACCGCCACCATAGGATGGTCACCTCGGTCGTGGTTGGTGAGAACTACGGGGTAAAGACCCTTCAGGTGAGACCCTTCAGGTTTAGCGCGACCTGGCCGCCACGATGCGAGCTGTAAGTGTGGTTGTACCGGTGTGGCCGCAGCTACAAGGGACAAGGATATAACTGCTTGTAAGGACAGCCTTATAGAGCAGAACTATAAGTGGATGCCAGCTGAAACTTATAATTAAAATGGGCACGGTTATAAGTGAAGGCTAGCTGAAACTTGTAGATAAAATGGTTTTTAGAAAATGAGGATTTTACTACTGTAGCGTAGCTATGTGAATTATGTGACAGTATATGATTTAGGAGTTAGATTAGAAAACAGATGACATAGTTAGTGAAAGTATAGGTTCCCCAGCCACTTAGCAATATAGGTAAAGCTGCTCAGGCTTAGTAAGGACATTAATAACTAGTAGGACTTAGTATAACTGTAACACTTAATAAATGAGAAAAGAAATACCCAGATCCCATGGTTTCCCACTGAGAGTGCTATGTTCTCACCCCACTCATTCATGACTCCAGGATTCGAGTGGAGCACGAAGTCGAACAGAACGAGGAGGAGCAATACCCAGAGGAAGGGGCTGAGGAATAGGCTTGTACTTAGTAGACTCTATATGATAGTACTACTTTTGTGTTAAATATTTGTACGTAACAGCTATAATAGTACATGTGTATCTGGTTGTGAATATGTGATATGGACCAATGGTTGGTACTAGGTGTACTTGTTTGTTTTCCCTTCTAATGTTAATTAGACATGTTACGTTACTATTCGCATTACATGTTCTACGAATACAAGGCTCTACTTTATACCATAAGGTATATAAAATAAAATTTAAAATCGGTCTGTATTTTCGAAGTAACTATACTTTCAAATGTTTAACCAAAGCAGATGACAACCTAGTAAGCATGTTTGCGACTTAAGCGTAGACTAGCTAGCTAGGGTGTTACACGGTTGGGGGTTAGGTTACCCTTTACGCCCTTTGAACGAGAGGTGATGGAGTTGTGCGCTTTCTCTCCCACCCAACTCCATCCGAACGGATGGGCGCTTCTCCGCGCATTTCAGACGGTATGCGACACGTTCGGACTCGTTCCGTATGCCAAGACTTTTCTTAGTCTTTACTTGTTGATAAACCCTAAGAGGACGGTGACTCCGGGGACACGTTCTCAGTATCGGAGCTGGCACACGTTCAAAGGGTATGCGGGGACGAAAGTTTTTACGCGGTGGGAGGAATCCTACCAGGAATTTTAGTGGAAATATTTTAAGATTTTTGCTACTCTGGGAACTACGGCCTTTTGGGAGGGGGATCGGGATACAGTGGTGGCGATCTCGTGCTATTGGAACAGGAATATTCGCCCCCACCGTCCCCAAAACATTTCTGCGGGGGACCTGACGCAGCAGGAGTTTTTTCTGGCCCTTTCCGGTGGAGGTCCTCTGAACATACGGGTGATCGTTGAAGGGTTGGTCGACCCTGTCAATTCTTATCTAGGTAGAAAGTTTCGTTGGTTGTGTTTTATACTTGTTCTCCTTGTCATGCTTGAATTCTTGTTTTTTGAATCATGTTTTTTTTGCAGATTCGAGGTAGCGCGCGTCGTCCGCCACTATGAATAAGATAGCGGAGTTGAGGAAAGCGAAGGCTGTTGCTGCCAGCCGGAAAGTGGCAGAGCAGAAGGCTGCTGCGGAGCGTGTCTAGAAAGCTGGCGCAGAGCGTGTTCCACGGGTGCCTTCTCCTGCTCCGTCCCCAGTTCATTCGCCCGTTCAATCTGCGGTGGGGGTGCCGCGCTGTCGCCGTCTGTCCAGTCTGTCCCTCGAGATGTTGCCGAACGGTCTCCCCGATCCCTTCCGCGGAAGAGAGCGAGGAGTGCTGAGTCTCAGGAGCAGGATGATTGGGCTGCTAGCGCACTTGCCAGGGCTTATCTAGTGGATGTCAACTTTCCACCTTTTTTCAAGCGGACCTTCCTTCATGCTGAGGCCCGCCGACATCTGGAGGGGGTCTCTACCAGTGCCGCGATGGCGAAGACCTTCCGTCTCTTCGGGGAGGCCGCTGGGCTGTTGGCTCATGCTTCTGAGCGGATGGCTAGCTCCGAGGAGATGGAGAGTATGCGTGGGGAGCTGATCTCCGTCAATGATGAAGTTAAGAAGCTGAAGGCGCAGCTGGCGGTCTCCGAGGAGAGGAGCAGGGCCTTTCAGACTGTCGCGGATGAGAACGCGACATTGGTTGCGGAGAAGTTACGTCTGATGGCAGGGTTGCGGGCGGAGGCTGAGCGGAATGCGAAGGTAGAGCAGGAGGTAAGGGCGGTGCTGAGCAGGACAGTGGGTCAGTTGGAGGAGGTTAGGGCTGAGCTGGGCGAAGTTCACGCAGAGATGGAGGGTACGCGAAAGGCTTTGACAGACTCCGAGGCGCAGTGTAAGGCGTTGCGAGGACAGGTGGATAACTTGTTGCAACTATCTGATGATATGGTTGGTGCTACTTTTGAGACGGTGATGGGGCAAGTTAAGCATATTGCGCCGACCATTGATTGGAGTGTTGTATCGATGGACAAGTTCTATGATGCTAAGGCGGGGGTGATTAGGGAGATTCCCCGGGAGGCTTCGCCGGAGTGAATAGTTTGTATTTTATTTTGTTTTTTCCTTTTTGGATTTGTAATGAATATTCAATGAATGGTATGAAGTGTTTGTGCGTGATCCTTCTTGTTTTCGCAATGTTGTTCCGCGGTGTCGTATGTGGTGATTTAGGCGCGAATTTATTCCGTGGTAGAGTTATGCATGCAATGGTTAGAACCATGGTTGTGCGCGAATTGGTTCCGGGTTGACTTAATATATTCGATGGTTAGAACCATGGTTGATCGCGGTAGATTTAGATATTCGATGGTTAAGACCATGGTTGCGTTTATTCATTCCGCGGTGGACTTTAGGTATTCAATGGTTAAGACCATGTCTTTGAGCGCGAATTGGTTATGCGGTACCCCTTTTTTCAATGGTTAATACCATGGTTGCGCGCGAATTGGTTCCGCGGTGACTTAATATATTCAATGGTTAAGACCAGAGTTATGCGCGAATTCGTTCCGTGGTTCATTTTTATTCAATGGTTAAGACCAGAGTTATGCGCGAATTCGTTCTGTGGTGGACTTTAGATATTCAATGGTTAAGACCAGAGTTGAGTTTGAGCGCGAATTGGTTGCGCGGTTCGTTTAAATTCGATGGTTAAGACCAGAGTTATGGATGATGCAAACAGACTTTATTTGATGAAGGCCATGTGGCTTGTAGGTACAATAAAATTGTCAGAATTTAAATATAAAATGCGTGGAGGTTTATGGCATTCCATGTCCGCAGTATGTCTTTGCCGTCCAGTGTCGCTAATCTGTATGCTCCATGGGTGAGGCTTTCCTTTATGAGGTACGACCCTTCCCAGTTCGGATGGAGTTTGCCTTGTCCTGCCGCTCTAGTACCGATGTCTGCTCGTCGCATGACGGTGTCTCCTGGCTTGAAGGTTCGCAGGATGACCTTTGCATTGTATCGTTGGGATACCCTTGTCTTGATGGCCTCCTCTTGCATGCGGGTTTCTTCTCTTTGTTCTTCAATGAGGTCTATTTCTTCTCGTCTGAGCTGACTGTTGTCTTCTGCGGATGAAGCTTGTACCCACAGACTGCCTTCGCCGATTTCGACTGGAATTACGGCTTCACTGCCGTAGGCTAGGCGGAACGGGGTGTGGGAGGTGGTCGAGTGTGGGGTTGTGCGGTAGGCCCACAGGACACTCCTTAACTCGTCCGCCTAGAGTCCCTTTGCATCGTCAAGTCTCTTCTTTAGTCCTCTCAGAATGACCTTGTTGGCGGCTTCGGCCTACCCGTTGGTCTGGCGGTGTTCCACGGAAGAGAATCTTTGTTTGATTTTTAAACCTTGCAGGAAGGTGGTGAATTTCTTGTCCGTGAACTGTGTGCCGTTATCGGAGACTGTGGTTTCCGGGATGCCGAATCTCATGAGGATGTTGTTCCATACGAATTTTCGGCATTGGACAGACGTGATGGAGGCTAAGGGTTCTGCTTCAATCCATTTGGTGAAGTAGTCCACCGTGACGATGAGAAATTTCCTTTGTCCGGTGGCCAGAGGCAATGGCCTGAGGATGTCGATGCCCCATTTCTGGAACGGCTAAGAAGCTATCGAGGTTGTCAGCTCTGCGGGTGGCGCAATGTGTAGGTGAGAATGTTCTTGGCAATTTCTGCATGTCTTGACATACTCTGCGGCGTCTTTCTGGAGGGTGGGCCAATAGAATCCTGCGCGGAGTATTTTCAACGCTAATGTTTCCCCCCATGTAATGTCCACATGACCCCTCATGCACTTCTTCGAGTACGTATGTTGTCCTTTGCGATCCTACACACTTTAGGAGAGGCTGGGAGACGGATCGTCGGTACAGGTGGTCACCGATCAGGGTGTAGCGGGCAGCTTCCCTAATGGTCTTCTTGTCGGCTGGGTCTGGCGGAGTTCCGCGGATTACTTCGATGATTGGGTTGGTCCAGCATGGTGCATGTGTTGTTTCTTCAATGTGGTTTATCTCGGTTGAGACCGAGGGGTGGTGGAGGGTTTCTTGGATTAATGTTTTATTGTTGCCGCCGGGCTGGGTGCTTGCAAGCTTTGAGAGCGTATCTGCCCGTTCGTTGTCCTTCCGTGGCACGTGCTTGATGTCGTGGTTGTTGAACGATGACAGCATTCTCGTGACCAGGGACACGTATTGTTGCAGGTTGGGCTCCTTCGCTTGATACTCTCCTTTGACTTGGGCAACCACGATCTGAGAGTCGCTGTAAATTATCAGGTTCGTTGCTCCGACGTCCTTGGCCAGGTTAAGACCTGCAACCAGCGCTTCGTACTCTGCTTGGTTATTCGAGGTTTTAAACTGGAATTTCACCGCCATTTCAAGCCGCAGGCCGTTGGGGCCTTCAAGGAGGATGCCGGCTCCGCTTCCTCGAGTGCTTGACGCTCCGTCGACGAACAATGTCCACTTGGTGGTATCCGCGGGCAGTACTTTGCCGGTGAACTCTGCAATAAAATCTGCCATGGCCTGGCCTTTGATTGTTACCCGGGGTTCGTAATGGATGTCGAACTCGGAGAGCTCCACCGCCCAAGTTAGCATTCGTCTGGCCAGGTCCGGCTTCTGATGTACCTGTCTAATCGGCTGGTCGGTTCTGACCACGATGGTGTGAGCTTGGAAGTACAGGCGGAGTCGTCTTGCTGAGTGAAGGAGGGCGAAGGCTAACTTTTCCAGCTTCTGATACTTGATTTCTGCTCCGTGGAGGACCTTGCTGGTGAAGTAAACTGGGTGTTGTGTTTGCCGTTTCTCCTTCACAAGAGCCGATGCAATCGTCTCCGCAGATGATGACAGGTACAAGTAGAGCGTCTCCCCCTTCTCTGGTTTGACCAAGATGGGGGCTGAGACAGGTAGGTCCGGAAGTCGTCGAAGGCTTTCTAGCACTCGTCGGTCCACTCGAAGGAGTTCATTTTCTTCATTAACTTGAAGAACGGGAGCGCTTTTTCCGCAGATGCGGACATGAACCTGTTGAGCGAGGCTATCTGTCCGGTCAGGCTTTCGACCTGCTTGATGGTGGTGGGTGGCTTCATATTGAGGATAGATTCACACTTTGTGGGGTTGACCTCGATGCCGCGTTTGGTGATCATAAAACCGAGGAACTTACCTGCTTCCATGGCGAAGGCACATTTGGCGGGGTTCAGCCTCAGCTTGTGGCGGCGCAGCGTCTGGAAGATGGTTTCGATGTTGAGTATGACGTCTTCTTCCGCGGGCGACTTGACGATCATGTCATCCACGTAGACTTCGATCAAGCTACGAGCATCTTCTGTGAAGATCTTGTCCATCATCCGTTGATATGTTGATCCTGCTTTTTTTAAGCCGAACGGCATTACTTTGTAGTAGTAGTTGCCGATGGGGGTGATAAACGCGGTCCTTTCTGCGTCTAGGCGGTGCATGGGTATCTGGTGGTACCCCGCGTAGGCATCCAGGAAAGAAAAGAACTTGTGGCCGGAGGCGGCGTCGACCAGGAGGTCAATGTCCAGCAGCGGGTACGGGTCCTTGGGACACGCTTTGTTCAGGTATGAGTAGTCCATCCACGCACATTCTCCACTTTTCGTCGGGCTTTGGGAGCATGACTACGTTGGATAGCCACGTCGGGTATTGGATTTCTTTGATAAAGCCCGCGTTTTCAAGTGCTTGTACCTGTTTTTGGACTTCTCTGGCCTTCTCCGCGTTCATCTTCCACCTTTTTTGCTTGATAGGTTTTGCTCCGGGTAGGATCGCTAGCCCGTGAGACATCAAGGCCGGGTCGATGCCGGGCATGTCGGAAGATGTCCACACGAATAGGTCAGCATTATCGCGGAGAGTGTTGATCAGGCGGTCTTTTGCCTTCTGCAGAAGTGCCCTGTTAAGGTACATAACCTGCTCTGCTTTTGTGCCGATCTGCACTGGTTGAAGCTCTCCTTCTTGCTTGACCCGTTCTCGCTGAGGCTCCGCGGTGTATATCTCCGTGAGCATGACGCCTTTTCCACGAGAGGTGGTCGGCTTTGAGGGGCTGGCTCTTCTGGATCGGTGCGCCTGGATCTACAGGCTAGAGTTGTAACATCTTCTAGCGGTGATTTGGTCACCGCGCACCGTTGCGACTTCGTTCCTGGTGGTGAGGAATTTCATGGTCAAGGCTGCCGTGGAGATGACCGCATGGATAACGTTCAGTGTCGGTCGCCCTAAAATGATATTGTACGCTGACAGCTTGTCCACCACGAGGAACGTCACCTTCTCCATTCTGGACATTGATTCGCATCCCATGGTGAGGTAAAGGGAGATGTAGCCATCGGGGCTGACGGCTTCTCCGGAGAAGCTAACCAGGTCTTCCGGGTAGTGCTGGAGGTTGGCTGTTTTAAGGTCAAGTTGGTCAAAACAGCTTCTGAACATTATGTCCGCGGAACTACCCTGGTCTAGGAGAACACGCCGCACTTCAGCATTCACTGCGGTAACCGAGATAACCATGGGGTCATCGTGGGTCGGTGTGGTGTGGGCAAAATCATCCTGCGTGAACGTGATGTCCGTGAGGTTGGGTGGTCCGCGGGACTTGTTTCGCGTTTCTCATTCCAGCTGCAAAACCTCCTGGAGGTGTCTCTTCCTGGCGGAGCGGGAAGAGCCACCTCCTGCGAATCCTCCCGAGATGGTGTTTATTATTCTCGTCGACTCCTGTCTTCGATCCCTGCGCTCGTTAGGGTCTTCACGTCTCCTGTTTTCCCTTTGGTAGGGTCTTCGTTCATTGCCACGGTGGTCATTATCGCGGTGGTCGGCTTTGCGCTTTCGATCCTGGATGACGTATCGCTCTAGTCGGCCTCCGCGTACCCAGCTCTCCACCTCGTCCTTCAGATCCACACATTCGTCTGTCGTGTGGCCGTACCCGACGTGGTATGCGCAATATAAGGTGGTGTCTGCACCTGCACGGGTCCGTAGAGGCTTCGGTTTGGGGAAGTCCGGTCTTTGTTGCAACTCTCTGTATAGCTGCGTTAGGGACACGTTTAGCGGGGCGTAGTTGGTTTAACGGCCTTCCTTGGGTATCCGCGGTCGGTCGTTTCTTGTTCTGTCTCCGCGGGGAGGCTGGGGAAATTTTCTGCCCAAATCTCCGGTGTCGCGGGGTCCATCTCGGGCCGGATTGCCTCTGATGGCCTGCATCCCCTTTTCCTGGTACAGGTACTCCTCGGCCCGTTCCTGTATTTCGATGAGGTTGTGCGGTGGGCGCTTGGAGAGGTTTTTGGCGAAGGGACTGCCCTTCTTGAGGCCGTTGTTTAGGCCCATCAGCATTGCCTGCGGTTGCAGGTCTTCGAATTGTGCGCACTCCTCGTAAAATCGGTCGAGGTATTGCCTGAGGGATTCATCTCCCCTCTGGATTACGCCCAGCAGACTCACAGAAGTCTTGGGCTTTGTTTTCCACGTGGTGAAATTCGCGAGGAAACGCTCGGCAAGGTCATCGAAGCACTGGATGCACCTCGGCGGCAGTGCGTTAAACCACACTAGAGCACAGGGTGACGGGGAAGGACTTGCACTGGATGGCATCAGAAACACCGTCCAAGACCATCCGATGTCCGAAGGTGTCTAGGTGGTGTTGGGGGTCCGTGGTACCATCGTAGGCTTCCATGTCCGTCGGTGGCCGAAACCCCTGGGGGGGAATGGCCGCGAGAATGTCTTCAGCGAAGGGATGGTTATCCCTTCCTCAGATTCTTCTTGGAACGGAGCGGATTCTTTCCGTGGTATGGAAAGCTTCCGCGGACAGTTCACGGTACACTGATTCAGCTTCTCTCTCCTGGTTGGCGTGGCTGGGGCCCTCGTTGCGGTTAAAACCAGCAAAGGGGTGTTTCTGTTCGGCGTCCTTCTTCACCTTCTATGCAGCTTCGCGGAGTTCTTTCTGTCTCCGCTCCTCGTCCATGCAGGCGAGCTGGCTCAGGGCCGCCTTTAGTCAAGCGATCTTCTCTGCTTGAGTCTGGACCACGTCGGCCAGAGTCGGTGGAGGAGGTAGGTCTTCCCCCGTAGGCTGTTGCTGTGGTTGGCTGCGCGGAGGTGATGGCACGGGATTGATCGGTGGTGTTGACAGCGCTGGGGACACCTGTGATGCTGGTGGAACTTGGGAGGGAACCACCGGAGAGTCGACTGGTGCCGATCCCCTGGTGTCCCTGGAATTCACCAGTCTGTATGTCCTTCGGGTGTTCTTGGGAGGCATGTTGCTGGCGATGATGGTGATGGTGATGATGAGTGCTCAGGTTTCACAGGAAAGGTGGGGATGCCGAAAAAAGTCCCCACAGACGGCGCCAATGTTCCGAAGTATGCACCTCGGTACAAGCTCTGGATCCTGAGGCTCTAGGATGGGATGAAGACTCTGGCTTTAGCACGATCAATCTGTGGACTTGTGGTTGCGGTGGGTACCTGCAATCACTCCGACGCTCAAGTAAGTAAGGGTGCAAGGAGTATAGTAAGTGATTATTGGATGATCTTCATACCTGGGGTGTGGGCTGTTATATAACGGTGGTGGTTGAGGTCGTTCTGCGTATCGCGGCGGTGGGAGGATATCTCGACCACGCGCATGGTGAGCTATCCCGGTGGTTCCGGGTTGGCTAACCCCGAGTAGATAAGATGAGTAGCCGGGGACCGTTTATCTTGGCAGATTCGTGGCCGGGGATCTCGAGGTGGCTTATCCCGAGTAGTTACGCGGACGGGAATCGCGGGGTGGCTAAACCCGGATGGGTAATACGGGTCTGCGGAGTTGGGCCTGTATTGCCGGGTCACCAGGATGGGCCTGTATGGCCCAGTCCGTAACACATATATAGCCGTCTCGAGCGTTCTCTTGACGGTATTTACTTCATACACATGCTCATATACATTAACATATACTTATACATTACATAATCATTCATCATACCATTTCATATTCATTCATTTCATACTTTATGCATGCTAACTTTGAGACTCTCTCATGCATACCGACTAACTAATGGACTGGGGCACATCCTGCTTTCCATGCTCTCGGCTAACTAATGGACCGAGGCTGCATCGGCTCCCAGCTAACTAATGGACCAGGGCCGCGCCTAGTCTTGCCCACTCATGTAGATAGTGCCAAACATCTACAACCTGCTTCTGTCCTCTAATTGATGTCGACCAGGCAGCGCTATAACCTGAGTAGTTGCGAACCACCGCCGATAACTAATGTTCCGTCTTCGATCATCAATAGAGATAATCGGCCACCTAGTGGGACAGCGAGGGGTTGGCCCTAGACACAACCAAGTGGAGACCCATACATCATCATCATTACATCATCATCATTTCATAGGCGTGACGTCACCCTTTTTCATTCATCTTTTCTTTTATCTTTTCTTTCCTTTCTTTCTTTTCCTTCCTCATCATTAACCAATCCACCCCTTTGTGAGGACTGGTGAGGGGCGTGTCTGCCAAGAGAGATGCTTTCTATCATATAGCTACATACTTGTTCCCTAACATTCAATTATGATCTTTAAGCATTTAGGTGATTAACCTCTAGTCCTCTAAGGTTTCCCTAACACTTAGATGACAACCCTGTCCTCATGATGCATGATAACATAAACATTCCTAAACATAATCATTCTACATGCAATGTTCCACAATATCACGTATCAGTCACATCAATGATTGTTGGAAACTGTGGCCCAAGATAGTTTTCGTAAACGTTTGCTCCCTGGCCTAGGTTAGCTCGGTGACCTAGAGTTTCCTGGGCTGTTTAGCACCCCTGGGAACTCCTGGTACACTTTGTCAGCCCTGACCAGGCCTCCAAGTCATGTACTCCATTTATTAAAATCGTTTTCCAAAATCCTGCTTCAGGCCGCTCAGCGGACCCTTTTGGCACTCAGCGCCCTGAAGCTGGCCCAGCCGCTCAGCGCCCTGGAGCCCGTGATTTCATAAACAATTTCCACCTTGTCAGGTTCCAGCCTCAGGCCGCTCAGCGATTTTTGAGTTCACTCAGTGGTCCCTTTTGCCGCTCAGCGGTTCCTCAGGCCGCTCAGTGGTCTGGGCACAACCCGAACCACCTGCTTTCCTTTCTTGCTTTCATTTGCCATGGCTACTTCTTGGGGTTCCTCCCACA
Source organism: Nissolia schottii (assembly GCA_003254905.1). Classification (NCBI taxonomy): domain Eukaryota; kingdom Viridiplantae; phylum Streptophyta; class Magnoliopsida; order Fabales; family Fabaceae; genus Nissolia; species Nissolia schottii. The sequence goes on from QANU01009114.1 coordinate 103,818, forward strand.
TGTTCCAACAATCATAACCCTATCTAGTCCAGGTCACAGGACCCTTCAGAATCATCATTAAATCCTAGCATAGCAGTTCTAACATAGCATAATCATAAGGCATACAAGCACATAAACACATACAAGCAAACATAAGCCACCAAGGGGTGAGCAAGCCAAGTTTACCCACCTTCTTTAGAGGCTTTGAAGGCAGATTGGATGATGAGAGAGTTGGGGGAGAGCGGTCCTCTAAGTGTAAAGCTTCCTCCTAGCTTCCGTCAAGCTGTCTGCAGCGCATCCGTAGAGCAAACCGGCAGAGTTTCGGCACTTCTAAGGAGGATGGATAAAGAATTTTGGGCTGGATGGTCTTGGCTTTATATAGCCACGAAATTTGGCCATGTTTCCCATTATGCCCTTGCCAAAATTACCAAAATGCCATTTCTATTTTAATTTCTTAATTAATTAATTAGTTTGGATAATTATAAAGTCAAATCGGGTCACATCAATGAATAGTAACCCTTATTTTATTAATTTTTCCCTAAAAATCTGATTCATCACGTGGTCATCTCCCATGTGGGTCCCACACTGTCCCGTTTTGCTCGTTTCCAGTCGTTTGCAGTGTTGGTGTGCCGCGTGTAACACCCTAGCTAACTGCATACCCTCGAGTAGTACGCATTGCTCACTAGGTTGTTAATCATTTGGTGGGATTACTTATAGTCCTTTATTATCTTTCAAAAATACAAGATTAAGGAAAATATGGACCAGTTTAAAACTTTTCTACTGAGTGCTTATTTACGAAATATGAGCCATGTGTGAATCAAGATATGTAAGACAAATGATAGAGCCATGGGCTTATGAATATTCATTATCCCTAGTCTAAGCAATTACATAATCAATACATGGTCCGTCACAGATGAATACAACAAATCACATAATATTATAATAGAGTTACATATACATGCCATAGTCATTCATATACATAATAAAAGTTCATCCATCGTACAACTAGCTAAGCATGTCTTCATAGCCTTGAAGATCTGTCTGTCCGTCATCGATGGCTTGTCCTTCGTTCTTTCCTGATCCTCTTGTTGCTTCTCATAGCTCACGTCTGCCCCTGGAAGCATAAGTGAGTGGGGGTGAGAACATTCGTCCTCACTGGTTTACCTTAGCGTCGGGGATTCCTTTTTAACTCACTTACCAACCAGGTCGCTCAGGTGTTTCTAAGTGAACATGCATACTATCATCCTACTGATTATTATCTGGCCTAAAGTCCTGAACGACTTTATCTACTTTACTAGGTGACTGGGGAACTGCTCTTTCTTAGCTAAGTTCTCATGCTCATTATCTTTACTTCGCGTACATACATAGGCCGCCTCGAGCGTTCTCTTGACGACTACACAGACATACATCATCATATACTTATACTTTACATACTCATACATCATCATATACTCATGCATCATATACTCATATACTCATTCATCATATACTCATGTAACTCATACATCATGTACTCATGCTTAGGGAATATGGGGATCTCTTACACTTCCGGTTGGGCTAGTGAACCGGGGTAGCGTCCTTCTTCATACATCGGTCCCGCGTTCATGTAACCGTGGCCTACGGCTACAACCACTTCTGTTCCCAGCTTGATGACGACCCAGCTACGTTTACACCAGAGTGGTTGCTATCCACCGATGGGGTCTAGGGTCCATCATCGCCAATCAAGTGGGCTACCTTTCCTACAAGTAGGGAGGTGGGGGTCCATACCCTTTTGATGCAACCAAGTGGGGACTCATATCTCATCATCATAACTCATCATACCTCATCATCATTTCTCATCATATCTCATCATACCTCATCATATCTCATCATAACTCATCATGTCTCATCATCATATCTCATCATCATGCCATTAACCTCTTTAACCGGTCCACCCTTTTGGGACTTGGTGAGGTAGCATCATTTACCAATCCACCCTTTTGGGACTGGTGAGGGGCGTGTCCGTAGACGTGCCAAGAGAAAGGATTCCTATTATATAACTATATACTTGTTCCCTAATGTTCAGTTTTGATCTTTAAGCTTTACGTGATTAACTTCTAGTTCTCGTGATGCATGATAGCATAACCATTCCTAACATACATATTCTACATGCAATGTTCCACATACATCATCATACACATACTTTGTAACCACTCAACAACTTCAGGGAACCTGCCTCTCCAGGGAACCACTCAACAACTTCCAGGGAACCTCCGCGGTACCCACTCAGCAAACTCTCTAGGGGACCACTCAACAACTTCCAGGGAATCTCCGCGGAACCTACTCAGCACCACTGCTGGTGCCCACTCAGCAAACTCTCCATGGAACCAGTCAGCAACTTTGGGAACCTCCGCGGAAACCCACTCAACACCACTCCTGGTGCCCACTCAGCACTCTTCACGTAGCCCTCTCAACACTCCTGGGATCCTGCGCGGAACCCACTCAGCACCACTACTGGTGCCCACTCAGCACTCTTCACATAACCCTCTCAGCACTCCAGGGATCCTCTGCGGAACCCACTCAGCACTGCTACTGGTGCCCACTCAGCACTCTTCACGTAACCCTCTCGGCACTCCGTGGATACTCCGCGAAACCCACTCAGCACTCACACTCCAGGGATCTTCCGCGGAACCCACTCGGCGCTTACTTCTTTGCTTATTTTCTCTCATTTTCTCACATTCATCCCAAGTTCAAACACCACATATTCCAACAATACACAAGCAACAACATGAACGTCCATGAATCATAAAACAACGTGAATACAACCAACATGGAACAAAATATTTATCCTCATTAAATCCTTAACAACACATGCAAGATCATTTTATCACATATTCACAATAACCATAAATAGATCACTGATAAGTGCCCAAATTACACAATTTTCATCATTCAAAATGGCACTTATTCTCACATATTTTAAAGAATTATCTAATTAAATCTCTATGTTTTGTAGGTTTTAAATATGTTTTGATAAAAGGATGCAAGCATAATTTATGAAGAATAATCCCATAAAAGAATGGAAGAAAAGGGCAGACTTGGAAAAGAGCTTAAAAGAGAAGATTCTAGACGAAGAACCGCTCAGCAGTAAGCAATGCTTCGCTCAGCGAATAAAGAAGAATCGCTCAGCGAATAGACCTTAGCCGCTGAGCGAATGGACGTCAGCAATCCACTTGCGCCGGCGCCATCATTAAGCCAGCTGGAGCCAGCCAATAGCCGCGTGCCACGTCAGCGCCGCCCTGCAAAAAGCTGCCAAGCATTTAATGAAGACGCGTCGCCGCCGCCCAGCGATTAAGTGTTTACTGCTCAGCGAAGGAACCAAAACCGCTGAGCGACGGAGACCAATTTTTGCCTATAAATAGAGAAGGCCGAGACCACTCCGAAGCATACCTTTCCCCCCTTCATTCTTCACTTCTTTTACATATTTTCTTTGTAATTTTGAGCTTAG
>QANU01009120.1:0-36580 GCA_003254905.1 Nissolia schottii
TTCCTAGCTTCGACTCTGATTCTGAATCTGAGTCCGACGATGCCGAGGACGATCAGCCCGACCCGACCAGCAGGCACCAGCTTCTTAAGATCATCATTTAATATATTTTTAGTTTTTTTTCAATTCCAGTTAAATGTACGTACTTATTATTATTTTTAATTAGTTTTTAGTTTTTGTAATTAATAAACCCAAAACTTTCTAATATTATATATGTTTATTGTCCATTACTAATAAATTAAATTTGACGGTAATTTAGTTTTTATGTATATATTTTTTCGGGTAAATAACGGTCGAAGAAAATAAGCAGTTACCATCTTCACAAAAAATTTTCTCACTTACCGTCGGTACTTACCGACGAAAACGTAGACGGTGATAGGGTTTGGAAATTAATATATTACCGTCGGTTAATACGGACGGTAAACCACAACTAGGGTATAACCGTCGGTAATCGTTGACGGTAACGTGTTTGGTTACGTTACATCATTTATTTACCGTCGGTTTATTATTTATCTCCGACGGTAAAAGTTTACCACGAATAACGACGGTTACGACCGACGATAAAGACACAAAAGAGGCGCGAAGAACTGGCGCCATATGAAATTTCTTCCGTCGGACAATTTTCAATACCCAACGGAAATCATATTTTCAATTACCGTCAGTACTTAGCGACGCTAACGAAATCAACATGGCGCCAATTATTGGCTCCACCAGATTCTTTTCCGTCGGCCAATTTTTTGTTACTGGCGGCAAGACCCCTGGACCAGACTCTGCCGTCTATGTGCATCCTTTACCGTCGGTTTGTAGCGACGGTTACTGATTAAATGGAACGGTGCGTTTCGCCTGCGTTTGCGACCGTCTATGGCGCTTCTGTTACCGTCAGTTCTATTCGACGGTAAGTGATGAGCCTGAATACTTAACCGATTATCCTTTCTCTTCTCCCCATTCCTAACTCACATTCTCTTCCTCCTCTCCTACCGCGCCCCCGCCTCCTCCACCTCCTCCTCTCCCAAGTCTGGTTCTCTCCTTTAGCTCCCCATCCTCCCAGTCTCTAGAGCTCCTCTTCCTCATTCTGCTCTCACATCTCAACCTACGACTATCTTAGGTTCCGTTTTTATTTTTAGTGGTTCTTCTTTGTTGAATATATGTTTTCTGCAATTGGTTCTTCTTCCTGCTTCATGGGCTATGAATTTGTGACATTGAGTTTGCTTTGGTTCATTTGTGTTGTTTTTTAAATATGAATCATTTTCTGAATGGCTGTTGCTATGTATATGTCTATGTTTATGTTTTGGCTAATTGCGAATTTGTTGCCATCAACCTGTAGCTTTGAAGAGCAAAGGAGATTGAACAAGCAACTTGCTCAAAAGAAAGGAGAACGACAATTAGGTATGTCTCTTTATGCTGAGCCGTAACTAGGACATGTAGAGACTTATTTTCCTAGGATAGATTTGTAGGATTGGAGTTGTATGGTTGGACTGGGGGAAGGAACGCTTAGCGTTTCTTTCCGACATTGTTTGAATTGATGTGCTGGCAATGGTGATTATATGTTGTTTGCAGAGATTGGACGGGCTATGCTTTAGAACTGTTTAGGAAATGATGTGTGAAATTAAAATAATTAAGTTATCGAAATAATTTTTGTAACATGCATGTAGGATCCCCTTAAAAGTCATGATTCCCGGAAACCGATTTTGGATGTACGATCGATTATATGAGAACCGAGGTGTGATAAAGCCAGAATTTTTTGCGGGTGTCGACTACTTTTGCATGAAATCTGCAACTAGCCTAGCTGAGCTAAACATTAGATGTCCGTGTTCTTTGTGCAAGCGTTGTAAAATTCTGGATGTTGAAATGGTTAAACTACACCTGTATAAGAATGGATTTGAGCGGCACTACTGGATATGGACTGACCATGGAGAAGTTGATGGCAACGGTGTGAATGAGTTTAGCAGGAGCCACTGTTCAGGGGGAAGTACAAGCCACGCATGCGCAGAACAAGACGAAGAAACAGGAGGGTTTGAATTTAATCCTAACGACAGATTTTGTAAAATGGTTAACAATGCATTCGACGGTGCCATGCTTGATGAAGAACCTAACACCGAGGCTAACAACTTTTATAGTCTGTTACAAGAAGCAAATACTCCGGTATGGGAAGGCTCTGCACATACTAAGTTATCTATGGCAGTTAGGATGTTGACTATGAAGTCTGATGCCAATCAATCCGAGAGATCATTTGATCAGTGGCTTTCATTCATCCAAGAATTTACACCCCCTAATAATGACATACCGTCAAACTTTTACCAAGCCAAGAAAATTTTCTCTAAACTTGGGTTGGAGTCCTTAAAGATTGACTGTTGTCCTGCGGGGTGTATGTTGTACTATAAGGACGAGGCAAGGTTAACTGAGTGTAGATTTTGTGGCGCTGCTAGGTTTAAACCAACGAGAGTTGGTCCTGGGAGATACAAGAATGTTCCGTACAAAAGAATGCATTATTTGCCATTGATCCCAAGGATGAAAAGATTGTTTGCATCGATGAGCTCAGCACCACACATGAGATGGCACTACGAGAATAAGAGAAATGACGGTAATATGATGCACCCGTCGCATGTAGAAGCGTGGCAACACTTTGACAGCGTTTATCCTGACTTTGCCGCAGATCCTCGGAATGTCAGATTAGGCCTTTGCTCGGATGGTTTTTCTCCTAATAATCAATTCAGCAAACCCTACTCATGTTGGCCAGTGATTGTTACGCCGTATAATCTTCCCCTTGATATGTGCATGAAAGATCCATATCTGTTTATATCTTGCGTCATCCCGGGGCCTAGCAACCCAAAAGCTAAGATTGACATTTTCCTCCAACCGTTGATTGATGAATTGATAATTTTGTGGAGCACAGGTGTTCTTGTGTATGACGTGTCCATGAAACAAAATTTTATGCTGAGGGCGTCCTTGATGTGGACTATTAACGATTTTCCTGCTTATGGCATGTTGTCTGGATGGATGACAGCGGGTAGGTTGGCATGTCCAGTTTGTATGGAAGACACTAAGGCATTCCGGCTACCAAACGAAGGAAAACAATCGTGGTTTGATTGTCATAGGGTATTCTTGGATCCTGATCACACTTATAGGAACAGTAAGTATGGATTCCGGAAGAACAGAATTGAAAACGCTCAGCCTCCACAGAGATTAACTAGCATGGACATTTTGGAGGCGGTAAGACGGTTTCCGAAGATAACTAACTGAGAGTGGAAATGTTAGGCTTCCAGGTTACGGAGAACAACATAACTGGACGAAGAAAAGCATATTTTGGGATTTGCCGTATTGGAAAGATAATTTAGTTCGCCATTGTCTTGATGTTATCCATAATTGTCATAACCATTTGCATCCAGCTGCCTCAATCATATCTCGTATTCGTGAAATGTTGTTAAAGAATTGGGTGATGCATTGATAGGTGTCATATTTTAGTATTTTCATAGGTTAAAACAACACCTATCTGCTTTGTTTCATATGAATTATCTAACCAATTTTCCCACTTTTGTAGGATTCTTAATATAGTTCAAAAGATGGATACAATGATAGAATTCAAGACAAATCCCATAAAGAATGGGAAGCAAAGAGCAAAGGGAGCAAAAGAGTCAACCAAAGGAGGCAACAAGGCTCAGACAACTTAGCGGTGCCCTACTTTAGGGTGAAATAACTTCAGCTTGAAGCAACATCTGTAGCCACCCTACAACCGCCCTGTAGCCGACCTGACATCGCTCAACACCCTGCACGCCGCTCAGCGGCTCTGACAAAGATAATGTCAGGTCTGCATGTCAGGACTGACATAACTTCATGGCGAAGAAACCCTCACTGAGCCAAACCGCTCAGCGGTGCCCTGAGGCCGCTCAGCGGCCCTTGAAGATTTTGTCTATAAATAGAGAACCGAAGCTCTCATTCAATATAACTTCACATACTTCACATTCCATATTCAGATCTTGAACCTTAGGGTAGTTTAACAACAAAGAGGAGGTAGAGAAGGAGCCAAGAGTGATCAAAGAGCACCGCGGTCCTTGTCATGACAATGTGAGAATGTGTCATGGTTAGTGTCCATCACCTGCCTCTTTGATTTCCTCTTGTAAGATGGGTTCATAATTCTCTTGTTGTTGGGATTTTGATGAAAATTATAGCATTATTGTATCCATATAACTTTTGCATGAATGAATCTATCAATTTCTCTGATTTACATGAATTGATTTTTCGCTTAATGCTTGTTTTAGATTAGCTACCTAAAACATGATCTAACACTGGATTGTTGCGAGTGAGAACTGCATCACTAAGGTTGGAACTAAATAAACTCATCTGATGTTCTTAATTGCTAGAGATAGAGTTAAGATCATTAGTCGTTTTAACATCCGTAATAACGTCAGTTGCTTTGTTAGTTTGTGCAAGAGATTGACAAAATAGCAAAGGGGCTGAGTGACCTTTTCATGCTTGAAAAAGATGAACAAGATGAGAGCTGGTGGCGAGAAATCAAAGAAATGATAATTCATATGCATTGAGTGAATGGATATGTGAAACGGTAATATGATTCAATTCCCAACAAGCTTCCTGATCTACTTCTAATTTGTAGCCAATTTATCTTCTGCTTATTTACATAGTTACACAATCACTCTACAAGTCCTTCACCATATTTTTTAATTAAAAAACTCAAGAATGACTTTATTCAACTCCCTGTGGATACGACTATACCTGACTATACTGCAATTGAATCCCTNAGGATTCTATGCACATCAGAGACCCCCTTTTCAAGCTTATTTGGAAGTGGAAGGGAGTGGAGCGAGTTAAAACCTTTCTTTACTTGGTGTCTAGAGAAGCTTTACTGACAAATGCGAATCGGGTTATTCACCATCTTTCTTTGGACAGCTCTTGTCCTCAATGCTCTAATTATACTACGGAGACCATTCTTCATGCCCTTCGAGATTGTGAGGTAGTATCAAGGTTTTGGAAGAGGCTACTGCATCCCTCACGCTAGCATAATTTTTTCGAAGCACCCCTCACACATGGCTTTTAGAAAATTTGAAGCAAGGTCATCATTTTGGTTGGTACGGTGACCAAGAATGGCGCTCAGTTTTTGGCTAGGCCCTCCATTATCTCTGGCATGTCCGAAATGACTTTATCTTTAATAATTCTTCCCCTAGTACTGGTGATCTTTGGTTCACCTTTGGATTGAAGCTCAACCATTATTCTCCCCCGGTCCATATATACTCTTCTTCTACCTCTTCTAATTCAGAGGATCATCTGGTTTGTTGTCATTTTCCTTCACCTGGGTGGGTGGTAGCGAATTGTGATGGATCTGTGCTTAGCTCTGGTAGTGCAGGCTGTGGGGTCTGATTAGAGATGAACCAAGAAGTTTTGTTACAGGGTTTTCAGCTAAATTGGGTCTGACGTCCATTACCATTGCAGAACTTTGGGCCATTTTACATGTGCATAATATTTCCTAGCGGGGTGGGTTCCAACAAGTGCGGGTTGACTGTGGCTCTCAGAGTGCCATTAAGCTTATCCATAATTGTCATAACCATTTGCATCCAGCTGCCTCAATCATATCTCGTATTCGTGAAATGTTGTTAAAGAATTGGGTGATGCATTGATAGGTGTCATATTTTANTCCTCAAATAGTCTTCCTCCGGGGCCGTGGAAGCTTCCACTCATTGGTAGCGTCCATCACCTCGCGGGCGGCCTTCCGCACCACCGCATGAGAGAATTGTCACAAAAATATGGCCCCATCCTCCACCTTCAACTCGGAGAGACATCAACCGTGGTGGTTTCTTCGCCGGAGACCGCGAAAGAGGTGCTGAAAACCCATGGAGCCACCTTTGCCGATCGACCTCGCCTCCTTGGTGCAGATATTGTTGCGTATGGTTGCACCAACATTTCCTTTTCACCATACGGAGACTATTGGAGGCTGCTGAGGAAAATATGCACGCTGGAGTTGTTGAGTACCAAGCGCGTGCGATCGTTCCGACAAATCAGGGAGGAAGAGGTGTCGAATTTAGTCAGATATGTTTCCACCAACACCGGATCCCCCATCAACCTCAGCGAGAAAATGTTGTCTATGTCGTATGCCATCACCGCAAGGGCAGCTTTCGGTGAGAAAAGCAAGGACCAAGATGCATATGCCTCCTTTATGAAGGAAACTATGAGAATGTATGAAGGTTTCAGTGTTACCAACTTGTTTCCTTCCCAAAAGTGGCTTCATGTGATTAGTGGAATGGTGCATAGATTGAAGAAGATACATAGAATTGCTGATAAGGTTATTGGAGATATCATCACAGCAGCAACAACAACAAAGATTCATGGAGATGGGAGCCTTCTATCCATTCTTTTGAATTTGAAAGATGATCAAGCTGCCCCTGAATTTCACTTGACAACCGACAACATTAAAGCCGTTATTCAGGTAATTAGTTCGTATTTCTCACTGTTTTTCACTTGACAATCAACATCAATTTCATGTTTTTGTTTTAATAATGAAGATTCCAATTTCACCCCTTAACTTCCGAAAAATTCCAAAAATCAAACACTATGATCATCTTCATAAATGTCGTGTTAATGGAAGGAAGTCAAGAAACCGACATGATATTCGGGTTGGAAAATAGTGGAATAAATGACATTTTATGTGGCAAGTTATGTTTTCATTCGGAATTCACCCTCTACTTTTAAAGCCCGGACAGATTTATCTTATTTGCAGGTTACATTGATAGGATGATGTTATCGCTAAATCCTTGTTTTCATGCTAAACATTTATTGAACTAGTTTATTTTTTAAAGTTAAAGGATGAGTTTAGAACATTTAATACTCCCCCATTCTTAAAATTATTTATTTTCTTAGTATATCCATATTAAATGAAAGTAGTGGAAGAGAAATATAATATAAAGAAATTAGGCTTAAATAAGTTTTTATTCCCTATAATATCAAATATCCCTAAAAAAAATTTCGTTAGGATTTAGTCCCTGCCGTCAATTTGGGTTGGACGACGCTGACGTGGCCATTAAGTTCGTCACGTGGCATGTCACATGACACGCCATGTGGCATAATTCCCATTTCCAACCAACCATGGACTTAACCCGGATATCCAAACCGTACCTGTTTTCAAATTAGAAAAAAAAAACTTAAAAAGTCCCCAAATTCTTCTCCCACCCAACCACAATCCAGCCTCTTCTCTTCCCTAAATCTCCAACCCAAACTGACCCTCATCATCTAGGACTCCACCGGCATCGCCCGCAACCAGGTCTACGACGCCACCGAGTCCTACCTCTTCTCCTGCATCAGCCCCGACAACGAGCGCCTCAAGATCTTCAAAACCCCTAAAGAGAAAATTAAGTGCTCACCGTCCGCCTCGAAAAGGGCAAGAAGCTCGTCGACCTACGACAGTGTCCCCCTCAAGTGGCACTTCATCTGCGTCTTGTCAGAGAAGAATAACAACGACCATGGCTCCAACAACAGCATCTCGATTAGATTTGAGGAGCGCTACTTCGAGCTCAGCTTCCACAAGAAGCGCAAGGAGACCGTCCCACACAGTTATCTCCCATTTATCCTCGACAAGGCCAAGGAGATGAAGGACGAGGAGCACGTGCTCAAGATGCATACTCTGAACACCACCTACTGCTACGGCGGGGTCAAGTGGGACTCCATCGATCAACCTCGAGCACCTTTCTACCTTTGGCATGCTGGCCGTGGAGGCAGACACCGAGGCGGTGATCGTGGAGGATCTCAACAGGTTCGTCAAGAGGAATGAGTTGTACAAGAAGGTGGGGAGGGCGTGGAAGCGCGGCTACTTGTTCTATGACCCACCAGGGCGGGCAAGTCCAACTTGACTGCCGCTATGGCTAACTATCTCAAGTTTGACATTTATGTCCTTCAGCTTGGGAACATTGTCAGGGATTCCGACAAACAAGAAGCTCTTGTTGGCTACCGCCAACAGGTCCATTTTGGTCATTGAGGATTTTGATTGCAGTGTCGATCTGCTTAAGCAACGCCATGGGGAGAAGAGGATGGATTGTGGTTGGATGGAAGAGGGATTTGGGGATTTTTTTAAAAGTTTGAAAATGGGTCGGGTTTGGGTATCTGGGATGGGTCCATGGTTGGTTGGAAATGTGGATTATGCCACGTGGTGAACTTAACAGTTACATCAGCGCCGTCCAACTCAAGCTGACGGCAGGGACTAAAAACGAAATTTTTTTTTACAGGGACTAAATCCTAACAAAAAATTTCCTAGGGACCAAACACAAACTTTTTGATATTACAGGGACTAAAAACTTATTTAAGACAGGAAATCAATAGGGATCGTGCGTCCCGCCGGTGACAGCATGTCCCTCAATAGGGAGACCGGAAATAATGCATATGTCTTCCAACATCGGTGTGCACTCCCCAACAAGCATGTGGAACGTGTGAGTCTCGGGACGCCACCTCTCAACTAATGCGGTGATCAATGCGTGGTCAACAGGGCAATAACCCATGTGAACTACCCCGATAAACCCCGACTTGTATACATATTGAATGATGCACTCTGGGGGGTCTATGTGCTTCTGATCTTGCCTATCCACATCCATTCTCCTAACTCGTAAGACCCTATCACGAGCCCCGCTCCAAATATATTGGGACACGTGAAATGACTGGAGCTCCAGCACAGATGAGTCCTCTGGACCTGGTGTGATGTGATGCGCCATCCTATACGCTGTAAATTGCCACAAATACAAAAATATATTAGCGAATAATCACTAACACAGGTAACATGACTAACACAGGTCAATTCTATTGAGTTTAGGCGTTACGGTCTACGATATACTATGGATTAGGGTTTATGATTATGGTATTTGGTTTAGGCATGATGATTTAGGATGTACTAGGGTTTAGGGGTTAGGGCTTACGGGTAGGGTTTCGGGTGTTGGGTTTTAGGTTTTTGTGTGATGGATTTTGCGTGTTGTTCTTGGGGGACGGTATTTTGGTTAGGGTTAAGGTCTACAGGCTACAGTTTTTGGCTTAGGGTTTAGGTTATGGGGTTTGGGTTAGTGGTTATGGGGTTTAGAGTTGTGGCTAGAGTTCAGGGTTGACTTTAGGGCTCGGGTTATGGCTAGCTTAAGGCTCGGGTTGACTTTAGGGATTACAACATATAAGACACACGTCCACAAAAATTTTCGCAATTTCAAATAAATTCATACATCATACAACTACAACAACAAAAATTTGCACGCAACAACAATAATCTATATATCATCAATTACTTACAAGTTCTACTGCACAATGCATCGATGGATCAGAAATTATACCCTAAGCCCTAAAAAATGGTAAAACATACAATACACAAACAACTCTATGCAATAATTAACTAACTAACAAATTTCAGCAAACTCAATTTCAAATAATTAATCTAACTAACAACAACAACTAATAAGGTTGAGGGGTTTTAGAACTTACGTCACTGACGCAACAGCAAAGACGCAAGAGTGCCACAACAGCAACGGAGCAGGAGCTCTGGGTTTTTAGAGAGATAAAATCTTAGAGAGATAAGTGAATTTTGAGAAAATGAGGAGAGTGGAAGGAAAGGGGGGAAGAAGGGTTAATAAATAGGCCACGGGGTACTGGATTCGCCAACCGGGTTGGCGTATTTGGTACATTTGTCATTTTTTTTTGCAAAGGATTCGCCTAGCGCGTTGGCGAATCTAGGCCGAATTCGCCAACCGGTTTGGTGAATCCAGGTCGAATTCGCCTACCGGTTTGGCGAATCCTGCGTGGCATGCCACGCGTGGCGCCGAGTCCACGTCAGCGCAAACCGTGGTAGTATTGTAAATAGTTTGAAAACGAGGGTATTTTGGTAATTTCTTTGAACAGTAGTGGCAAAAGAGAAAAAATCCAAAATTTCCTAACTTTGAGAATTTTTANGATTCGCCTGGCACGTTGGCGAATCCAGGCCGAATTCGCCAATCGGTTTGGCGAATCCAGGTCGAATTTGCCTACCGGTTTGGCGAATCCTGCGTGGCATGCCACGCGTGGCGCCGAGTCCACGTCAGCGCAAACCGTGGTAGTATTGTAAATAGTTTGAAAACGAGGGTATTTTGGTAATTTCTTTGAATAGTAGTGGCAAAAGAGAAAAAAATCTAAAATTTCCTAACTTTGAGAATTTTTAACCATTTTTCTAATTCTTGTGCAAAATAGAAAGTGGATAATTATTTACGAACCGATGAAGTATTTAGGGTTGGAATTTGAAGACATAAACTAGTTGAAAGACAAATCCATAGTTTTGTTTTTTTTCCTTTTTTTATTATTAGAGTTTGGCTTTTTGTTAAGAAATTATAAGAAAGAAGTTTGTTGGATTTTTAAAGTATTTATTATATTGAAAATTTACGAAGCTTACATTTTCAATAAAAACTTTCATTTTATGATTTCTTAACAATTGCTCTTGACAAAACCATTATTATTATTATTATTATTATTATTATTATGATCACTGCTCTTACACTCATACCCACATTGTTTAATAGAAGCTCTCTCTCCCTCTATTGCTACAGGACATGTTTGTTGCTGGAAGTGAGACATCTTCTACCGCTTTGGAATGGGTTTTCTCAGAAATGCTAAAAAATCCAGGAGTACTAAAAAAAGCACAAGCAGAAGTTAGGGAAGTTTATGGTAGCAAAGGATATATTGATGAAATGGATCTTCAGAAACTAAAATATCTAAAAGCAGTCATTATGGAATCTTTGAGACTACATCCCCCTGCTCCTGTGATAATGAGAGAGTGTCGTGAAACTTGTGAGATTAATGGATACATGATACCAACTGGAACACAAGTGTTTGTGAATATATGGGCAATTGGAAGAGACCCAAACCATTGGAGTGAAGCAGATAAATTCTATCCTGAGAGATTCCTAGATTGTCCAGTTGACTACAATGGGTCCTATTTTGAATTCATCCCGTTTGGTGCCGGAAAGAGAATATGTCCTGGCATGACGTTTGCTCAACCTAATATTGAACTTCCCCTTGCACACTTGCTGTACTACTTCAATTGGGAACTTCCATCCGGAGTTAATCACGAGAATTTTGACATGACCGAAGCTTTTGGCACTACGGTAAGAAAGAAAAATGAATTGTTGGTGATTCCTGTTTCCTACAATCCTGTCACTTTTAAATAAGGCCACATAGAAGTGGATTGAATAAGTTGTTTCACTCATTCATGGCTGCTAGCCAGTTATCAGTGATTTTGTAGTAACTTTTCTACGTTTTGTTCTTTCGACTGTTTTAGTTACACTTGTGTAATTTTCAACCAGTTTGCTTGTTTGTTTGTGTGGTTGTATTCTGCTTTTCCATTCGATTCTCTAATCTTTCTATGGATTGTACCAGTTTATGCCATTCATAATATTCCATTATTTTGATGTATCTAATGCAATTTCTAGAGGGAAGTTAAACAAATTAAATACTCCTAGAGTGATTTGAATTTGTACGGATCATGGTGCATTCACACTCTAGGGTTGAAACTAAGCTACAAGTTTTATCAGAGGAATCATGAAATGCTTTAACCTAAAGACTAATTAAGGCTGTAATTCTAACTGGCCTTTTATCTAACAAAAATGCTACATGTACACCCAATTTTATACACCCATACATACACCATTAATAATGCACAAACTTTATTCTCATCATGAGTGCACAAACATTACAAACTTATAGTTGATATATATTCTCAATTATACTTAATTAAGTGCACAAACATTACATGCATTAAAACACAAACTTTATGTATATGAGTGTAGAGTGTATGTATGGTGTATATTTTTTGGTGTACGTGTAGTAGGACTCTTTATCTAATTAGTAATATAAACAAGGGCAAAGGCTAACTTGGTCCCTGCAAACCTGGTGACCAAAATGGTCCTTACCATTATTTTTAAAATAATTTTACTATTTTATCCTTAAAAAAAAATTCCCTTAAAATCCATTCTTCTTCTCTTCTCTTTCATCCTTTCCCCTTTCATCTCACTTCTTTTTCTCCTTCTGGCTACTATCACTAGCGACCATCTGCCTTCCACCATCGGCAACCACCATCTCCATCATTTACACCACCCACCCACCTCATCGAGTTTGAAAGACGACCAGCGCCATCACTAACCACCCGCCAACCACCGTCATCCTTCCATTGTTGAAGGACGACTAGATCTGGAAGCTGTCAAGTTTGAGAGATGACCAGATCTGGATGTGTGGTGGCACAATCTAGAAGTGATTTTGGCTAATATGAGGATCTCTGGCATGATCTCACCTCCTTTCTCACTGGTCATAGAAGAAGTCAAAGAGAAACGCAGATCTGGGGAGAAAATGAAGAACGACAACGATGAACAACCGCCGCAACTGAACTCTACCTCTACATCTTTGCTATCGACGCTATGATCGTCTATGCCATTGATCTGGTCTTGTTCCTACAAGACGCCGTTGCTAGCTTGCTGCACAAGAAAGTTTAGTTTTTAAATAATAAGAAAAATCCATTCTTTTTTTTTTTCTGTTGAGCTTAGAAATTTTTGTGAAGTTTTGACTTTATGGGTTGTTGACTTGTTGTGGTTATAATTTTCTCTTAATTTTTTTTATGGATTTTTCTTATATTTTCTCATCAAGATCCTTGAATTTTCTGAGATTTTTTCTAGTTTCTCTTGGTTCTTTGACGACGGCAGTAGCGTCGGAGCTAGCCTTGGTGGTGGAGGTAGTAATAACACTAGGAGTAGGGTGGGAGAGTGATGACTGACAAAAAAAAAAAACCTAGAAAAGAGATGAAGGGTAAACCAATAAATCAAATTAAAATATTATTAAATATGAATATAATTTATATGTATTTAATTTTTTTATATATAATCTCAACTATCTAATACAGTTTCGGTGACTCAAATTTAAGAACCTAACCGAATTGCCGTGATTGGTGAATTGTCTGTGTCAAATTGATCATGCCAAGTGTTTTTGCTTGAAGTGGTGCTAAACTGATATGTTATGTTTATTTATTTATTTATTTTTATTCAGTTTGATGTGCCTTTTTGGGTTTGAACCCTTAAATTTCATTAATAAGTTACTTTATTTTTTCTCCTTGAAAAAGTAAGTGGTTTGTGTAGCATCTCGCTTTTTCCTATAGTAAAGAATTCGCGAAATAAGCATAAAATATTTCTCAAATCAAGTTGGAAAGATTAGGATGAGGATTCTTAGGCTAAAACACCCTGTAGAATATAGGGTTTTGTCGTCGCGTGAAATTTCGTAGACAGCAGAATGGTGATTGTCTGTAGCTAGAAATTACCGATGCGTCAAAGGTATTTGTGAAGAATACCCTTCCGGAGAAAAATTCACAAATACCTTTATTCAACCTCAATTCCATGTTAAGGGAAATTAGGGGATCGCGGCGGTATGATCGAAATATTTTTCGGACGATCGTGCGCGACGCACTGGGACAACGAGCAATCAGACACAAGCAAACCAGGACTGAGAGGCACGAAATCTGAATTCCCCCACGCGAATGAATCAGATTTTTTAGGGAAATTAATAAAAAAAATTAGGTTACTATTCATTGATGTGACTTTTTAATTATCTAACCTAACTAATTAATTAAGTAAATTAAAAATGGCAAAATGGTAATTATGGGGAAAGGCAAAATGGGAAAAGGAAGGCAGATTTCATGGCTATAAATAGCCATGCTATTCAGCCGTTTTTCACACACAAACACTCTCTTAGACTAATTGAAACTCTGCTCTTGTGCATTGCGGTTTCACTGCTTAAAGCCCGACACAAGCCAGGATTACACTCTGCGCTTGAAGGACTACCCTCTTCCACCTTCCTCATCACCAAACCAAGCTCTAAGGAAGTGGGTAACTCAGGCTACTCACCTCTTTGGTGTTCTTGAATGCTTATGTGATAATATGTTTGCATGTGAATGTTGTTGATGTTTTAGAATGTTTGGTTAGGATTGGTTATGCATGATTATGTTTAGGATGATCCTAGGGGCTGCATGATGGATGGAATGATGTGTTTAAACCTGGGAAAGCCTGAAAATGGTTGGAAAGAAAAACAAAGCTCTTGGGTTACAGGTGCAGGAAGCTCCAGGACGCTGAGCGGCCCAAGATGGCGCTGAGCGGCCTGAGTTTTCTCTGGACCTTAACACGAGAGATGTTACGTGGTGGGGTGAGTCAGGTGCAGGACACTGAGCGGCCAGCCTGGGCGCTGAGCGGTCTGTGACATGGACGCCACGTAAGATGGATAAGGAGGACCTAGAATCTAAGGGAGCTCAGGGAATGAAGTTCTACGTTGCACGGGAATTAGAAGGAAGCATGGAGTTAATTGGAATCTAAAGGATGCATGGCATTGCACATGAATTGAAAGAAATAGTGACGTTTCATGGGAATCTGAAAGACATGTGAAGTTGCACAAGAATAGGAAAGAAGTGTGGTGCATAGGAATATGAAGAAAGTGTGTTACACAAGAATGTGAAGGAAGCGTGGCATTGCAAAGATATTGCAAGGAAATTGAGCTTTACGTTTGTAATATTTTACTATTACTTTATTTTTGTCTCACTTTTAACAAAAATACACGTATTAAGAAGTCATTTAATTAGTACCAAGATAGAAAAGAAATAGAGTGTAACATCCCGATTTTTTCCCCTTACAAAGATTTCACGTAATTAATAATTTCATGTAATTGAAGGGTATTTAAGACGATTATTTAGACTAGGAATACAGTTATAAAAGTTTTCTTATCCAAAATACCAGTCAAAATGATGGTTTTGGAAGCTCACAGAAATTTCATGAGATTCGAATCGATTTCCAGTCAACACCGGAATTTCATCAGGGATCAAAGGTATCCATAAAATATACTCTTGCGGAAATAAGTTCACGAATACCTTAATTGGACATACCATCCTGACCAGCAAAATTAGTAGATGGCAACTACGTGTTCGGAATATTTTTAGGACATCCGTACATGAACGATTAACGGCCAAACACGATCAAACATGATCAAATTTACCCCGGGCCCATGGCAAGTGGCATAAGCCACAGCCAAATCATTTAAACTTATCCCCGCAGCAGGGATAAGGATAATAATATAATATAATAATAATAATAACAATAATAATCATAAAATAAAGTGAACAGAGGCACCGCCTTTGCTTTGCTAAAAATAGCAAAGGCCTCGATGCCCCACTGTTGTTTTATTTTCTTCAGTTTCTCAAATTTCCGGTTCCGTTCATGCGCATTACGGTTACACTGCCGGAGTCAGAAAAATCATAAGAACACACCAATAATCATCGAAAATTCTCCACATCAACCTTACCAACTTCAAATACGTTTGATGTGGGTAACCCTAGCTTACTCACATCCTTGGTAACTTTATATATGTTATATGTATAGTATAGGAAAATATAGCGTAGTAGACATGATGTAGAAAATATGTGTGTTATGATGCTTGAATGATTTGGTGTATTTCTAAGTTAGAAAAATATGTTATAGTGATTGTTGGAACATGTGGAAAGCCTAAATGAATTTTTAAGTTAAACCCGTGAGAAATAAGCAAGAAACAGCGTTGCGGATAAGTTTAAGGCAAGGTCATTCGAATGACCTAACATAGTCATTCGAATGACCCTGAAATTTACTCATCCTCGAGCAATTTTTCCAGGTCATTTGAATGACCTAGCCATGTCATTTGAATGACCACTAAAATTTACAAATGGGGAGAAAATTTGTTAGGTTATTCGAATGACCCCTAATTTTCATAAACAGAGAGCCAAATTTTCATGATATTTGAATGACTAAGCTATGTTATTCGAATGACTACTGAAGACACAAGCTTTTACCTTATCTACACATTCCAACAAGCACCAAACCCCCTGGAAATGTATATTTGATACTGGAAATGATTATGAATGTATGCGTTAGGTTAGCATGCATCATGAGAACTCGGTCGTCATTAGTACTTTAGGACGACTGTAGATAACTAGGAAACAATCACCTAATGCTCTAAAAATCATAATTGAATTCTAGGGAAAAAAGTATAATCTTAAGAAGGTTCTGGCCCCAAAGGTTCCGTTATACCCAACAGGAAGTACATAGTTATATGATTAGGATTATCCCCTATCTTAGCATGTCAATCATGACAAGCCCCTCGCCAGTTTAGCAAGATGAACTGGTTTATGATTAAGTAACGCAGGCTCAGACCTGAACGCAGGATTCGTCCTGATCTCAGAAGCAAAGTAAGAAAGAAAGGAAAAGGCTAAGCTTACGTCATAACGTTTGAAAGAAAAAGCAGGTCCCACGTGGTGACAATAAGAAAAGTAAGAAAGTTAAGCAAGTTAAGTAAGTTAAAGAAGTACGTGTCCACTCCTGGTATCACCGTTAGGGTGGAACCCCTCACCATACTACAAGTAGGATGGTACATTCCTATCATCGCTTTATGATGATTTGCTTCCATGAAATTGTGGCTCGTTACCACCTAGGACCAGCGTTGTTTGGTCGTCGACGACAAGGAAGGCTAAGTAGGTTGCAGCCTCCAGGGGACGACGGTTCCACGGACTGCATAGGAGAATGATGGGCATAAAGTAACGAGAAGGACGCAACCTTAGGGCGCGTAAGAGAACCCCTGATCCCCTCATGCATAAGATATGTGATGTATGTATGTAGGTGTGCAAGTAAGTATGTATATGCTATAATTTACCGTCAAGCGAACTCTCGATACGGCCTAGACGGAAGTTATAGACGATGCGAGTATGTGATCGAAGGTCACATCACTCAAGCGCATAATGTTACTAAGTGTGAATTCCTAGGTAATGCAAAGAGTAACGATCCCCAATCACTTAGTAAACTAGATAGAGTTACTCAGGACTAGGACGGATGATAATAACCAGTAGGGGTTCTAATATGCATGACAATTAGAGACCTCCTGAGTGGCCTGGATCATAACCGAGTAATCAAACATTAGTTATGGCTTAGGATCCCCACTGAGAACACAGTGTTCTCACCCCCCACTCCTTTATGGTTCCAAGTGTACCCATGGAGTACATCGACGAGGCCGATACGTGGTAGGCTGATGGATGGACCGCCGCAGGAAGAATCCAGAGCAGCAGCAGGATTTCCACCTTTGCATTAGGGTGATCGATGTTTTGTACTATGTATATGGCCTAGATGGGTCATTGACTTGTATATAAATCCTGTGTAATACTTATTAGTAAGCAAATGTGTAATTATGTGCTGGACCTTGTACTTAGAATCTATATATATGTACTTTTCATGTTCTATTTCGGTTATCCCTAAATTGCTTGAGACGCTAACGTTTGTATATATATGTTTCATTGACTACGCATGACTCCTAGTTTATAAATTATCAAAGGAAGGAGAAAGATTTCAAAACTTTCCATTTTTTTGGGTAAGAAATAATTGTCAAGCTAAAAGTAGGGGCTAGGAGTAAGTCAACCAAAGCAGATAACAACCCTGTGGGCCTTGTTTATGACGTACGCGTAGGCAGCTAGCAAGGGTGTTTCATAGAGTGTACAGACTAAATTAATGTTGAATAATTAGTACTATAGTTATTAGGTATCGTTGAGAGAATGAGAAATGAACAAGGATATAATTTGAAAAAAAAATATTTAATATTTCCCTAATTTAATCAAGTAACAAGTAATCTTTAACAAAATTTTGAATAAAAAATAATAAATAAGAGTGAAAAATGAGAATATAATTTAAGAGATACTATAGTATATTACATAATCATAAATCATGGACCAACTCCTTTTTAGTGGAATTGCTAATTAGTGATATTCTTTACCACAACAATTCTATTAATGAGAATCTATTTCATTCACCTCCTTATGTTGCACAACAAGGAGATCAATGGAATTAGATCTATTTAAAATACTTGTCCTGTGCAAGGCACAGGCTAAACCCTAATATATTTACACACATAAAGGTTAGCGATCTCCACGCCTTCATGAGGAAGTTAGTATCCTCCATATTTTGCTTTAGACCCCAAAAAAAAACCTGAATCTCTTACCTCTAAAATAGATCTAAAGTATGGATAATTTGATAATTTAATTTTATGTCAATTAAATGCTCCACTAACTTTTTTCTCTCTCCTATGTCTGACGTTTTCCCCTCATTTGCAATAACTATGAAAAAATAATTGGCTTCTTTACATTTCCAACCCATTTGGTATAACTTGTATACCAAAATATGGGTTGGAAGAAAAATTTACGAATATATGGTTTTTGGTCTGAAATCGCCACATGGTGTGGCAATTTCAGACATTTAAAAAAAAAAGGCCCTATGGCGATTTCAGATATACCTCATTCATCTTCATTTTACCTATATATCATTCACTCTGATGTATGAAGAATAGGAGTAGTTCCCAGACTCTTCTGTGGACGGGGACCCTAATTCGTAGCTCATCATGGCCATCCCAACTCTACTATGGTCGGAAAGACTTTGCCTTGTCCTTAGAGCGTTCCAAACTCTTCTGTGGCCGAAACTCCCTGAACTCCTCTGTGGTCAAGGGACTCCCAGATCCCTCTGCGGTCAGGAGGGCTCTTCGGACTTGCTACTCTTTGAGCCTCGACTCTCCTACGGTTGGACCCTGGTGAAACTTTTCGAGACTTCCTCGTCCTTAGAGCGTTCCAAACTCCTCTGTGGCTGGACCTCCCCAGACTCCTCTATGGTCAAAGGACTCCCAGGCTCCTCTATGGTCGGGAGGACTCTTTAGACTTGCTACTCTTTGAGCCTTGACTCTCCTATGGTCGGACCCTGGTGAAACTTTACGAGACTGCCTCATCCTTAGAGCGTTCCAAACTCCTCTGTGGCTGGACCTCCCCGGACTCCTCTGTGGTCGGGAAGGCTCCTCGGACTCGGCCCATCTCCAAGGTGACCCAGACTCTTCTGTACTGGGAACACCCAAGACACCTAGACTCTACTGTGACCTGGTGACCTAGTACCTCGACTCTCCTGTGGTCGAATGCTCTGACTCTCTAGGGTCAAGAGTTCAGACTCTCTAAAGTTTGATAACCAATCCTCATGATACCTCGTCACACAGATATTCATAAACGATTCACCACATAAACGACCATACCTCATTCTTTCATGGGTTATTATCCTTCTTTTCTTTGCATAACCATAGCTCAATATCTCCTAATGTTATTTCTTTTCTTAACATAAACATCATTCTATATCTCACAAAGCATCAATTCACACATGGTAAATGCAACTCAATAATCTCAAGGCATCAATTCATATATGGTAAATACAGCTCAATAATCTCAAAGCATCAATTCACATATGATCATATATCATTCTTCCTTTATCAACACAACATCATTCAATATGGCACATATAACACATAAAGCATAATCATGATCATAGCTTGAAACTACGGTGTATTAGTACTTTTCTCAACACGTCAATTTTTTTTTGTCACAATTCAGTTATCAGAAATCGGAAAGGTCCAAGACCTCATCCCAAGGTTTTTTGATAGCTCTAAGATCATTTTTCATGCTTAGAAATTCTAATTCGCACCCAAAATCACAAAATGACTATTTTCCCTTTTTCCCCAAAATGCTGTTTTTCACCCGTAAAACCCTGTTTTCTTTGGAATTTTAGTTCTAAAAAACCCGAAGGACTCAAGACTTGGCCCTAAGTTTTTTGATAGTTCTAAACTCATATTTTCTAAAAATCAAACCAATTTTTCAGTTCCAAAACTCAAAATTCCCGTTTTTCCCTTGTTTGCTCAAAAACGTCGATTCTGTCTGTTTTGCTGAGAAATTCATCGGGGACTCCCAAAATCACAAAATTTGACATCCCTGTAACATCCTGGGTGTTCCCTTACGAGGATTTCGCTTAAACACTAATTTCTTGTTTAATTAAAAGCTGGTCAATGGCGGTTATCCTGCCCAGGAGATTTAGCAGGTCGCGGATAAGAGCTCAGAACATTTTTAGGATGTCCGTGTGCACGCGGTATTTTCATAGCACGATAATATAATATTATGGTGTAATTAATGGAATAAATAAATAATAAATAATAATATATAAATATAAGAAAGAAAAAAAAGGGGGAGGAGAGAACGGACAGGGGGGAGCCCTCCTATAAAAACCCCTCTGCCTTCAGAGTGAAGAAAAGAAAAGTGAATTCAGAAAAGTTACTCTGTCGGTGTCATTCCAGTACATCGTGGTTTCGCTACTGAGCTTAGGAAGAATAGAATAAGCACACCCCAGTGACGAGGATAATTCCCTCATCACGGACAACCGACCAGAACACACATAGGAAGTGGGTAATCCTAAGCCCACTGTCTATGTGGTTTAATTTTTAACTGTATATGTGTTATTTTATGTTTCTGACTATGAAAATGTTAAGTAGTATTTTTGGAAAATCAGGGTAAAAGGGGTTTTGAGAAATTTTGTTGAATGAAATGTATAACTGTACTGATTGGAACCCTAGGAACAGTGGTTTTCTGTGGAAAATTGAGAACTAGAGTCTCGGGGAAGCGATTTTTCAGCTTTCATTAGAATCCTTGAGGTTTTCAGTCGAATGAAAGCCAAAGGAAGCTTTCATTCGATGGAATTCCCAGGCAGTCGAATGAAAGACAATTTCAGGATTTCAGTCGAATGAATTTTCTAGTATTCAAATGAAAGAATGCTGAGGATTTCAATCAAATGAAACCTCATTCCAATCGAATAAAAGATCTCGCAGGGATTCCATTCGAATGCATACCTAGGCATTCGAATGCATCCTGGCAGACTTGAGATTTTAGTGGTTCCAAGGGATCCAATGAGCACAAATGCGCCTCTTATGGCCCAAGAAAGCATGCATCATGAGAATAGATCACTAGAGGTCATGATTGAATGAAAGCATAATAAAGAAAGATGATAAAAGGTAGGAACTAGAGTCCAATGAGAAAGATAAAAGTGCATAATAACATAAGTACAAGTAAATGAAAGTATGATTTCCACCTGGTTTAGCCCAAAGGAAGGTGACCAGAGTGTGTACAATACCGGTTAAAAGAAAGAGAATACACCCATGCATAGTGCGCAATAGCAGGCTCGAAGGGAACACATTCATTGTTTGCACGTCACCATGCTCGAAGGGAACGCATGGGTCTCGATCACGTCACCAGGCTCAAAGGGAATGCATGGGACACGATCACCTTGTATTCACGTATATGTGGATATTACGTGTTTATATGGTAACAGTCTAGGATAGAAAGCGCGAGAACCTAGATAAGCAAGACTAGATCCCCCGTCACCTAGATAATCTAGATAAAGCCATTCAGGACATTAGGCAAGATAATAACAAGTAGGACCCTAGTATGCATGTAAACTTAGAGATCTCCTGAGCGGCCTGGTTCATAAGGGAGCAAACAGGCACCCCGACGCTGAGGTAACCCACTGAGGACCAAAGTTCTCACCCCCCACTTGCTTATGCTTCCAAGAGCGAACGAGGACTTTGTGGACTACGAGGAGCCCTATGGAGAGCAACCAACGGGACCGTGAGAAGCCGAAGGCAGACCCGACCTAGGACCCAGCTTGAGGACTAGATAGCTTAGTTTCATTTTGGAATATGCATTTTGGATCTGTATGTGTATGGTATTTGTAAACAAGTTATTCTACTACCTTACTATGGATGTAAATATGTGTGACGGACCAAGTTTGTGCATATAACTGCTTATGATGCTTATTACTGCCATAAAGCTTTACCTAAATGAGTTGGAGTACTATCGTTTGCCTTATATGTTTGATTCGAGCGCGGCTCATACTTTGTGACTATATAGTAAGTAGGAAAGTTTTGAACTGGTCCATATTTTCCCTAGCCTTGTATTTTCCAAAGTAACTAAGGACTATAAGTATTCCCACCAGGTGATCAACAACCTAGTGAGCATTGCTTATGGCTCGAGCATAAGCAGTTAGCTAGGGTGTTGCAATCCCCACTCAATTTTTGTGTAGATTTCAAAAATAACATTAGTTTTTCTAGATAAAATTCCCAGCATACAGTTCTTCCCAAAAACGTGATATATTCCTATTTCCAGCTTAGATTTTCCTAAATTCTGACAGAGTTACAGCTAACACCAACAGTTTCCAGACAAATACCAATGACATATATAAAATCAAAGTCACATAAAAGGCATTCTAACAGAATATATCATCTAACATAAAACCACATAGACAGTGGATAAGTTAGGTTACCCATTTGCACAGTTTCTGCTACTCGTTCAGCGAGTCTACGCATAATCCAAACTTGCTCGGTTGCTTCCAAGCTCTTGTTCTATGATAGATCTATGAGAGAGAGATTTCTCTAAGACTCTAGGAGAAATTGGTAAGGTTAGGGTTAGGGAAACTTGGCTAGGTTCTGTGAAGGAAAGTCTATGGATTTGTGTTTTGACAGAATAACAGCTGAGTGTATAATTGAACAGAGCTTTGCTAAGGTTTTCCTTTCCTATCAAAATTTTTGTCATCCATGGGGTATTTATAGGCCTTGGGGCCGAATTTCACCTTCCAAAAATTCCCTTAGACCAATTTACCATTTTATCCGTGGTTAGCTTACTAGGCATAGTGACTCATGGTGCTTACTCACTAGATGACTCAACATGTCATGATTACCTAGGCCACTTGGAAGCTTATGGGCCGTGTATTTCTCATCTGTCTTGCCCAAATTTGTGGCCATGAATTTTCGAGCCAAATTCTGATCAATTTTGATCAGGTTTGGTCGTTACTGGCTCAGGTACTTCGCGTACAGTTATCCTAAAAATATTTTGATCACGTCCTTGTGATCTACTAATTTTTTAAAAGAAGAATTTAGGTTAATCTAAGGTATTTGTGAACTTTCTTCCGTAACCTTATATTTTACAGATACCTTAGATACACTATTGCAATTGGATGACAAAAATGATTTATTCTAGTGTCTGCAGAATTTTACGGAAATGAGCAAAATTATTTCTACAAACACTTTTAACCTAAGAGTTCATATTTCTAATGGTTTAACCTACAATGAAAATTTCTAGGCATTTATCTGGCGAGAAAGCGGGATATTACATCTCTCAACACAATTTTTTGAGCTCTCTCGTCAAAAGTTTTCTCACTCAAAATTATTTCTCTCTCAACACACTCTTTTTGAGCTAAAATAATAATTAAATAATATATAACGTAAAAATTTAAAAAGTATTGATGGGCACATATAAATTGTGTTTTTTTTATTGAATACATTCATCATTTTTAAAAAGATATTTTTACGGGTTAATTATGTTTTTAATCCCTGAAAAATTACAAATTTGTGTTTTACCCCTAAAAATTTTTTTATTTAAAAATAGTCCCTAACAAATTTTTTGGCAGGATTTAGTCTCTGTCGTCAAGTTGGACTATTAACCATTAACGTGGCAGTTAACTTGGCCATGTGGCAGACCAATGTCCACACAAATTGACATGTGGCATTGCACGTGACCTGCCATATGGTCAAGTTTTGTTTTTTCATTTAATCAAGTGTTGTCACATTAATAGGAGTAATTGACTCTCACATCTACTATCTCAAAATAAATCATTTTTGTTGATATGGTAGCATATGATATGACAGTGTAAAATTCCATACAAGTTAAAATCTTTTTTAATACATATGTTCGTCTTTTGTCTTGAATAATAAAAATGTGTTGCATTTTACTCTATGTTTTAAATTAAATTTTTATATTTTTTTATGTTTAGTATCTTAATTTTGACTATAATCTCCTTTATAAATAGTTATACATGTTAAAGTGAGTCTAATTGTCATGCACTAATAATATAAAGTTTTATTACACTATCATTCACTTAAATCTTGTCATCTNTGTAAAGCTCGTCCATTTAACCGGGTAAACGGGCCGGGCCCATTTTGACAGCCCTACTTGTACTGTATATATTTGACAGATTGTTGGTATTAAGTTGATTATTTCATGACTTTAAACTTTTGTTATAACATTTACCAACAAAAATAAATCATGAGATAAAACTATTATAATATCTCTTAACAAGTTGATTTAAGAGATATTCTTATTATACAATTATCCTCTCTATTTAAAAATATATACTTTGTTCCAAAATGTCTCATTAATTAAAATTTATATTTTTTTTTATCAAACTACCAATTATACAAAGTTTTTTTTTAATATTTATATTAATTAGTATTAATATTTTTTAATTATTCAATCACTTTATTAAGACTTTTCAATCATTTTAAAATAATTTTAACAGGATAAATTTAATATGAAATTATTATTTTATTTTCAATTTAACAAATCCATGTAAAAAATCTTAGTAAAATTATCATATATTATAGTAAAAAAACTTTTATAAAATAATAATTGCATAAATTCTTAATATTATCTAATAATAATAATAAAGAAACTATACATTATCTTTATAAAAATAATTTGTAAATTAATCTTTATCCCAATTTTGTGTGGTAGCCTGTTGTTTATTTTGTTTGAGCATCTAATTCTTTTTGTTAAAAAAAAACATAGATAAATTTAATTTTTTAAAATCTATTTGCAACTAATATTAGTGATAGAAATTTCATTATTTGTTTTTTCACTTAATGGCCTTTTACATTTATAAGAAAATAGTTTCGTTTAATTGTTTCATATGATATGGCTATTAATAACAAGTCAAAACGTCAATTACCTAAACCTTATTTAGTTATAGTCAATTATATATGACATTTTTTGTGAGTTCAAAGCAAATAAAGGTTGAAGATTTTATTTAATACACAATAAATAAGGAGTCATAAATAACACCACTACTAATGTTGACTTTTAAGAAGTCTTCCAAAACTTATAGTAAGTAAGTGCCTTTAAATTTAATTGTGTTTAATATGAAAGTAACCGCAACCTTATTACTTTGATTTATGTTTAAAACTTTTGATCAAAGTTTTTTGCTAATTACGTAAACGCTTCCTACTCTAGCACATATATAAAGTGTTTAGTGATTTTCAATTTCATCTTACATGAGTTTTGTATTATTTGTTTTGATGAAAAACATATCACAACATCTATGGGTATATTTTTCAGTAAATAAACTCCATTTTTCGTACTCATTATCATTAAAAGTATTTGTACAAAAGTGATAGATATGTTTGACGAAAAAATATGCTAAGAATGTTACTATTTTATCTCTAATACTGGTTTCAGATACTAAGTCTAGAAGCCTATATTGCTTGCTTAAGTTTAAATATGGATTTGTATGATTGTATCTATATAACCATCCATTGCAATATGTTTTAAAATTTTAGAGATTTTATTATTTTTGACATTTTTATAACGTAGGTTCAAGAAATTATTATTATTACCTTAATTTTATCGAGAATTATAAATATTAAAATATAATCAATTTTCTAATAAAAAAATCAAAGTTAAAATACTTTAAATAAAAATAATATTAAATAATAAAAATAACAGGTAGCTCGTCCGGTAGCACTAGTATTCTGCTAGTGAGTACTAAAATCCAGTTTCGAGGAAAGAAAAGTGGAGATTTTTTGATACCTATACAAATTAACACTAGGAAAATTTTATCAATCTAAAAAAATTGACCCCACTGAAGTCATTGCTTTCAACAGCATTGAGATTTTCCTTGTTTGCTCGTGTCAGACTTTATTTACGTGGTAGCCGATAACCAAAAAACTTTGATGTGCTTGTACTTAAAAAGCAAGGAAAACCAACGGGTTGATCCGAGTAATAAACGACTTGATATTACTTAAATAGGTCTTAAGTTCGAAATCTTGTGTACGCAATTAACCTGTTAGAAGACTCACCCACCACAGTCCGATGCGCGACCTGGGTCGACCCATATTTGTCAAGGCGCGCGAAAGCTTAGAACTGGGCGGCCAAACAAAAAAAAAAGGGCAAGGAATCGGCATCTTGCATATATCCTACCACTAACAACGCCAATCCCAATAATAACCATTCAAAACACCACCTACGTAACAATGAAATTCACCAACCTCCACAATATACTCCCCAAACCAGGTTGCAATTGGTCCAAACACACACGATGTTTCTATTCCATCACCAATTACGGCCACACAACAAATAGAACCAAAGAAGAGACTAAAACCAGAGCAGCATACCTCAAATCACTTGCAGCTAATACACCTACACTACACAGGCAACAAATCAGATTGTTAGGCGAAAGTGCCAAACCAGGAGCTAATACACCACATATATATGGCAAGCATAAAAATAAACACCTACAAGGGTCCCTTCTTTAGAGTGTCTACTATACAGAAATGAAGGGGCATTAACCTATTGTTAATAGAAGCAAGAATAGGCTAGCTACCCATCATGGCCTATCACTACACATAAATTAGATATTTCTTTGGTCACAATAGTGACAACAAATTTCACAAGGATGCATGTGCTTGTCAAAATGTCACAAAATATTGAACTTCGTGAGTTTGAAAATCATGGAGGAAATAGATGACTACTAGGATGTGCCGTGTAAAGGAAAAAGGTAAACTAAGGACAAGTGAACGAGGAAACAACACAAGCATTTCTTGGATCATACGTTTCATCAAACAACTTGTAAGCATTGTTTGTTAACGAAAAAAGACATGAAAATGTGAAGGAATAGAAATTAACTCAGACATTTCAACAAGCACATCATGTACGATTAAACAAGTGCGTATATTGAAATCACACATGATCTCCAAAAATCAAACCTTATATGCATAGGACAGATTAAAAACCCCATTCGTGTTACCAATTCTATTACATGGTCCTGCACTCACTTTGCCACCCATCGCAATCTTTAGTGCCCAAATTCATCGCAATCTCCTCTTCAATCCCCACAACAACACTCCACCATTATTTCACAGACGTGTCCCCATCTGTCATGGTCTCGAGCGTTCCATTCACCATGTCCTCCATCTTTTGGGCTTTCAAGATGAAGGACTCGACCTTTTGGCCTTCGAAGATGAAGAAATGGCACCATTGTGGCCATGTTCAACTTGGTGCAATTTTGGATAAGATTAATCTAGTTTTGTTTTATTCTTACTATTGGTGTATGAAGATAGTCAAATACTACATACAATGATCCATGGAATTACTAAGCAAAGCTTGAAAAGTGCCATTGATTCTAAAATTTGGGTTGGCTTCAGTAGAGTAGAACAGCTAATAACATGAGCCTTATGCACAACTTAAAAGTGTTTTTTAGGAGGAGAAAAGTTGAGATTCGACTCTGTATATTGTGATTCGACTTTTCAATAATATTATCCAATCAACTTATTAGATTTCACATCATTAAGGCAACACATAATGGATCATTTGCCTGCACATCGCGCAAGTTTGAACCTAGTTAAATACATTAGAGAAACGGAAGAAGAGAGCAAAAAAAACAAAAAAAAAAAAAAAGAAACGGCAGTGCAAGGATTCAAATGCAATATCGCGGGCTATCAACTCATTGAAATGGTATAAAGTAGCAATTTTATTAGGTAGATGTAACTTCCAGAAAAACCATTACTCATATATGTTCCCCAAATGATCATACATAGAGGATTGCAAAATTACAATCACACAAACAAATAAAGAACTATCGTGAATTAACCAGCAATCCACGGGGCACTAATTAAAGTGCTTCGATTTTATTGGTTCCGTGCATCTTCTAAGTGCTAGCATCCAAGGCCAAGATGGTGCTGAGGTTCATTGGGTTCATGTACCTCGTAGAACCCGACATTATTTGTTCCACAATGAGCCTGTTCGCCTTTTCAGATGGGTGGAACGCATCCCAAAATGCGTACAAGTCTCTATCCGGGCACAGGTTCGAGAGTGGCGTGCATAGCCCAAGACCGTTGTAGGGTCCTTGCCCACAACATGCTATTTTTGACGTAGTAAATCCTGCCCAACACAGGAAACATAAAATGTCAGTGCCATTTTGTTCTCTACAATATGCTATTTCGAGAAGTAGTACTAGCAGAGTGTACATGTAACAATACCAAATGCTGCGGGGTCACTAACGAAGTTGTTGTGCATTTGGTTTGTGTTTGCGGCGATGAAGGTGTCGCCGCCAATTTGCCCGTTGAGTTCTAAGAGCATGCGCTCAAGTTGAGGGTTAAACAGGGCTGCGGCGCGTTGTAGCTCAACAGAGCATTGCCCGTTTCTACCTCGTTGGGCCAATTCCGCAGGGACGCAGCCTAATGGACCCGTTCCTGTCACGAGAACTCTGCGTGCTCCCAGATCATATATTTTCTGCAATGCGTTAGTGATTACGTTACGTATGTGGCCATGGGGAAAATGAAGAGAAAGAGCGATATCAAGATTTCGTTTTTTTTTTTAGGTTGTCTGTCTGGTATACATGGCTTAGTTTTGACTAATCTGGATCGACCCAGATCGCACGCCTGACTATGGCGGATGAGTATATTAGGGGAATAATTGCGTACACAAGGTCGCTTACCGCTTGGACCAACCCCTGTTGGTCGATATCAAGATTTCTTTGAATGGAAGTGTGTGTTACCTTCAAAAGCTTTTTGTACTCGGAGATGAGAAACTTGACATATTCGGGCAGAGGGTACTGCCGAGACCTCGCAGAAACGGGAACCAAGTAGTAATTGTTGACGAAGTCATTTCCACCGCAAGTGATGAGCACCAAAGCTTGATTCACCAGAGTTTTGGCCCTTGAAGCTCCGATTAGACGACTCACTCGGTTCTGGTACTCTTGAAAGTACTCTAGCTGCCTGTACATTCTAATTATGTTTACCTGCAAAAAAAAAGAAGTTGCATTTAGCTTTGCCAATTGCAGAAGTTGACTGGCCCTTGACTTTACGACTGTGTAATTTTTCTTATTTTGCAATTCGTCTTGGATTATATTTAGATAATTATGTAAGATTATTTTTTAATCTTATGATAATATAGTCCATGTAACTAATAGTAGTACTAATTCTAATAAAAGTGAATTAAGATGATGACAACTAATTCTATAAAAGATGATGGAGTTAGTGGGGGTACTTTAATAAAACCGACCATCCCCTCTCCCTTATAAATAAGATGATGACAGTTACTCAAAGAAAAATAAGAATTCACAAAGGATTCAGAAATCATTAGGGTTTGAGCTCTGTCTTAGGAAAACGTTCTTCTCACCATCAGGAGGAAGAGAGAGGAAAATAATCAATCGTTTCAATCACGATACGGATCCGGGTATGCCGTGCTTATCTTTAATATTGTTTTACAGTGTGATAATCATGAATTTTAAGACCCAAAATTCAATGGTTGTTTCCTGAACCGGTAATGAAAAATTACAACCTTACAAATTATGCCTAAGGTTTTGAGGATGCATTGTGCACGTACTTGTACAAGAAATATGGTAAATGATGGAAGCAATTAGCAGAATCAACTTACAAATTGAATCCCAGTGTCGTTGAGGATTCCAATTCCAGCTGATGCAAAGTTGGCGCCAACCAGGAGCTTCTTTCCTCTTAATCGTGGGCTCAAGTATGGCAATGCAGACTCAGCGCCAAGTCGCTGACCTGAAATCGTTTAACTAGCTAATTATTTTATATTCTTTGTGTATTATGGTTAGATTATGATATAGATTCACGAAAGTTGTTAGAATATCTATTGAAATAAAATAATATCAATATTATACCTTTGATTGATTTAAACTGATTTAGTTTAATATTTAAATTGATTTTGTCTTTATATTTTTTATTATGTTTCTAGCCTACAAATAAGTTTTTATTTCATTGCGAGTTATATAACGTTCACTAGTACAAAAACCTTTATTGTTTACTCTTCTCTGCCTCTTGTTATTTTCTCTGCAATGTGTCCCTATTCCATCATGAAATCTCACGGAAGCGAAGAAAAAATGAAAAAAAAAAAAAATAGGAATATGGCAACTTAACTGATAAGATCGGGAATGTTGAAGCCGTTAGAGAAGCGGCCAGTTGGTCTACGAGTTGGGTAATCAATTCCATAGGGAGGAGCATCGGCACGTGCGGTTGTGGCCAAGTAGTTATTATTTCCACTGTCAACGAGTGAATCTCCAAACACAAAGAAGGCCCTTGGCCTGGGTGCGGCTTCAGTTTTAGGGACAGTGACTCCAACCACCAAAACTAAGCTAAGAATAACCAAAGAAGCAAAACTTGACAAGGATGCCATTGATATTAATAATGAACTTCGGATGTCAGGTTTTTGGAGTGATAACTAAATTGACGAGGGGTTGTTTTCAGATATGGATGGTTGATTACTTAGGATGCAAGTCTTTATATAGTGAACCTTATACCAGGATTTAATGCAGACGGCCACTTGTATGGGTGGACACTTAATGGCTCTCTTTAATTGAAGGTTTTATGTTCTGCTTCTGAAAATGTTGGCATTACTTTGACAAACGTAAATGTGATAGGTTGGATCCATGTGGTGTATGCAACTAGAAATGCAATCTGAAGTTACCTTCACCGTACCTTTTTTTTAATTCAACCTTCACAATAATTTATGTTATTTGAAAATGTTTTGATATGTAAATTTCTTTATATTGTTGAATTTTAATTAGATAGAAATTTTATTTTAGAGTAAACTATTAAATTCATCCTTAAAATTGCCGGCCATTGGTCAAGTTTGTCTCTAAGTTGTGAAAAATATCAAATTCGCCCTTAAAGTTACAAAAGGTCGGTCAAATTAGTACTTGATATGGATTAATTTTATAGACGCCAAAGTACTAATTTGGTTGTTGCTATTTTAAGATGTTATTGTTGCATTTTTAAGATGTTATTATGCTAACTTTAAAAATGTTCTTTTTCTCATTACGTACTAATTGTAATTATATTATGTAATCATTTGTATGATTTTAGAAATAAAAATGAAAAAAAAAACATAATATCCATCAATGCATGTAAAAGATCAGCAAGTCTTCGACGCCAACGGATCATGCAGAAGGAATTTAATGGAGGCTTGCTTTAGCAGGCCAATTTGGTAGGTAGTCATGAATATCTCTACCATTTGCTGCATCTATTCCCGAAGACTTCATGTTATTTTCCATCTTGATTGGTTACAGAGAAAGAAGGTTGTACTGAGGGGGTAATCTGGATCCTGGAGCCTTTCTGCTGCTTCTGGGTCGCTGGGGTGGATACCTGCAATGACTTCGACGCTTAAGTCAGTAAAAATTTGAGAGGGTAGTAAAGTCTGCGGTGTAGGATTCTGAGCATACCTGGTGTGTCGGTTAGGTTTAAGTACCTGGGTGGCATCCGTGATTCTCGCTGTTCTGAGGATATTTCCACCAGTTCTGCCTTCAAAGATCATGACACCTTTTCTGCTGGGGAGAGCATATCTCGGGACGAGAATTTCGTTGGCAGTTGAGAAAGTTCTTGGTAGGGTCAGGTTAATCCGCGAACTCTCTGAGTGACGCTTACGGGCAGGGTTCAGGTCGGGTCGGATCCAAGGACCCTGGGTTATGGTCTTAGCGGATCGGCCTTCATGGCCCAATCCATAACAGGAGCCCCGGCCAGCTCGGGGCGTGGTGTGAAATTCCACGGTCTGAGGTGTCTTTCCGTCTTGTGAGGAACCGTTCCTCGGAGTGGCCTCTGCAGGGCATTGTGGCGGTGGCAGTTTTTCTTTTTGGAGGTTGTACAATGGGCCGTGTGTGTTGTCGAGGGAAATCGGGCCATTCGTTTGGGGACACGTGTGTGCGCAGGAGGGCGTTGGAGTTTCCCAAGTGGGTGTCAGTTTTTGCAATGATGACTTGGAGGGAAACCTCTTCGGTTTCCATCGTTTCAAATCCCGAAGTCGCTTTATGTAACACTCTAGCTAACTGCTTACGCTTAAGTCGTACGCAATGCTCACTAGGTTGTTACGTACTTGGTGGGAATACTTATAGTCCTTTATTAATTTCAGAAATACTTGGTTAGGAAAATATGGACCATTTTCAAACTTTTTCTTCTCCTTGTTTATTGCGTAAAATATGAGTCGCGCTTGAATAGGGTATATAATATAAACGATAGAGCCTTGGGCTTACGATTATCAATCAAGCATAGCACAATTAGATAGGTAATCAAACATCCGGTCCATTACGTATATTTACAAGAATTCACATAAGTGTTACAATAGTTAATATATACACATCACATCTGTCAAAATACATTATCCAACTACAAAACATAAGGGCTAACTGGTACACAGCTCCATTAGTCCATCCCAAACTTCTTCATGCCTTGTCCTCTCAAGTGTCTACTTCACGTAACCGTCCTTTACTACTCCTCCGGCTGCTCGGCATAGTCCTCGTCTGCCCCTGGAGTCATAAATGAGTAGGGGTAAGAACATTTCGTCCTCCGTGGGATATCTTTAGCGTAGGGAACTTCTCATTAGGCTATTTTAATTGTTTAGGCTATTTTACCCACCTTCTAAAGAAGGTTAATGGTGAAGAGAGTGTTGAGGAGAGAGTTCCCACAAGAGTGCTTGAAAATCCAAGCTAGTGACCACCTTTCTCTAAGAGAAAGCTTGAAGATGGAGGCTAGTGTTTTATGTGATTTCTTGAGGAAAGATGATGAGTTTTCTTGGTAATTTATGGAGGAAGGATGAGAAGGCAAAGATGAGAATGTGGTGGCTTTGGTGGTGCTTGGTTTGGCTTAGGGGAAAATGGTAAGAAAGCTTAAGCTTTGCTTGAAGACAATGGTGGATGCCAATGGCTATGGCTCTTTGGCCTTGGAAATGCTTATGGAAGGAAAATGTGAAGAACAAGATGAATGTGGAGAGTGGGAGCTGAATGGTTCGATTATGAGGGAGAATTTTTGGGAAAAATATAAATAAAAAGTAAATAGATGACATGATGGAGGTAAGGTGGGAATAGTGGAAGGTATGGTGATTTGAGGTGTGTAAGAGGAGTTGTTGGTGGGGGAAATGGCCTTGTGATTGCATGGCTGATTTGGGAAAATTTCTCCCAAAATTTGTCTCGTGTTCGGTCGTGTTTGATCGTTAGCTGTCCCAGTACGTGTATGACCACGTGTGCGAAAAATTAACGAACGGCTTAAAAATTATCTAAACATAATTATGCACTAACCAAACACTTAAAATGAGAAATTTAGATTAATCTTAGGTATGTGTAATTTTCTCTCATAAGAGTGTATTTTACGAGTACGGCCAATACGTGCTTAAATTCCGGTAACGATCGAAAATCGTAACGAAAAATTACTTAAACACAGAAACACATTTTTCAACCAATTCTAAGAAGGAATTTAATTTAATCTACTATACTCGTAATTTTTCATTTCGTAAAAGTCCATATTACGGGTACCTTCGACTAGAATTTAAATTCCAATGGCGACCGAAAATCGGTCCGGTCCTCGCGAAACTCTGCGAGATCACAAAACCATTATTTTGAATGGTATTTTTAGAAAATAAATTTTATAATTAAATTATCCAGTCTCAATGATTGACTCGTATATTTATTTATTACGCGAAATTCCCTTTAAGGAAAAAAACGGGATGTTACAGGGCGCGGTTTATGTCTGAGCTCCCCATAGACCAAAGACCTATGGGACCCACATCCTCAGTGTTTTAAAAATAGTTATCTGTTTTAGTCCCAATACTAAATAGAAAAATTAAACAGTTGTCTTTTTATTTTTTCTAGTGCACCTTGCATCGCATACCAGATCAATTAAGGCATTGTCCACTTCCCCAAGTCACAATTACTCCCTTCCATCTACCCCTAGCCATAACCCCCTCTCTCCATTTTCCTTCCAAGTCGTCTTTTTCCATTATCATTCCCACCTACACATCTTTTTTTTTTTTAAAAAAAAAATCAAGAGCCAAAAGTCTCTCTTCTCTCTCTTCAAATTCACAAGAAAAACTCCATCTCTTCTTTTCCCACCTGCAGGTTATGCCCCCTACCCCAAAAAACCTCCATAAACTCATCAAACCCTCATACACTTTTATAAAAATCAAAGCCCTCTTCATCTTCTACAAGAATATGTAATTTGTTTACAAGAAAGGTGGGTTCTCCTTGGACATATGTGAAAATTTTCTTTTTCATGGTGTTATTTTATTTATTCTCCTATTCTTGCTCTCCATGAAAATGTGCTTCTTTGGTCATATATGTGTGGTGAAAAATTGATTTTGAAGAGTTCTATGTGGGAACTTGAGTGTGTTTTGGTTTCTAGCATTGTTTTTGGGTTTTTCATGAGATTTCCACCAAGAAAAAATATCTTCCTCATCAAAGTACCTTTAGGGAAGATTTGGCCTCCATGGGTTTTCTAGGGTTTCCATATATTATTTTGTTTCTAGCATTATTTTGGAGTTTCTCTCAATATTCTAAGAGAGTTTTGTGAAATAAGTTTTGTGTAAAAATAAGTTTTTCTCCTAGACGGTATTGCTACCCTTGTGTAGATCTCATGCCTCTCTTAGGTTGTTTCTCACTCTATAAGTGGTTTTGGCTTCCTTGTCACATTCTAAACCTTTTTTCATGGAATAGGTTTTTGTCAAAAAAATTAAGTTTTGTGACTAGTTAGGATTTTCTAAGAGCATTTCAGTTTTGTCAAGGGTTTGGCCGTGAGTAATTTTTAGGGAAAGAATTAGTTTTCAAGAAAATTAATTATGTTTTCAAGTTTCTTATAACCTTAGAAATAACTTTCATCTTCAAAGGTTTTAAAAAAGAATGAGTTTTAATCAAGTTAAGGTTTTGGTCGTGATTTGGCTACAATGATCTCTCAAGTAATTTGAGTTGGTTAAGTAGCTAAAATCCTCATAGAATTTGTCCAAGGGAATTCGACCATGAGCCTCTAAAAGTCTTAGGGTTTGTTCTTATAAAAGACTTGGTGAATTGGTAATCCCTGTTGGTCCTAATGTTAATTAGAGACCAATACGGGATTTTGATCTTTACGAGTTTCATACTAGCTAACTTTAAGTGATTGGTTGCAAATGGTTATGTGTTTGTATGCCTAT
Source organism: Nissolia schottii (assembly GCA_003254905.1). Lineage (NCBI taxonomy): Eukaryota > Viridiplantae > Streptophyta > Magnoliopsida > Fabales > Fabaceae > Nissolia > Nissolia schottii. The sequence goes on from QANU01009120.1 coordinate 34,889, forward strand.
GTGAGGAATGACCGAGGTATGATTCACACGACGCTTAAACTTAAGTCAAGGCCAAAAGGTGACCTTGAGACCACTAGTAGAGTTTATGTTTAAGTCCCATGAGTCTAGAGTTAGGATAATATCTCATTGGAAAAATAAAAGACTAAAAGAATTTATGTGTGACCATAAGGTCATTAACAATATGTTGTTGCTAAAAGTGTGAAAGTACTATAAGTATGGTTCAACTATGCATTTATGTTTTTAGTTAATGTCATGCCTATGCATATGTGATGTTATGCACACCTATTTTGCGATGTTATGATGTATACTATGATATTCCATATGACTTATTATGCTATGCTTATGTTTATGCCTATGTTACTACCTATGTTTATGTTTATGATGATGCCTAAGCTTTGTAAAGAGACAATGAATAATGTTAAGATTATAAGCATGCATAATGAAATATATGATAACTCATTATATAAGTGTGTTATACGATTTTTCAAAAGCAAATGGATGACTTCTTAAGTCCTCAATTGAGGAAATATCTATAAGACATTTTCAGAGTGACAAAGATAGATTGGGTCCACAACTATGGGCACATGCATAATACATGTTTTGAATAACACACTTATAATGACTAAAGACTTCCCTTGGACAAACACAGTTAGTCAGTGATGAAAGCCAAATGTTAAACTTTCTCTCAGTTGACGCAATTTCGTTCCCCGGTAACGGCGCCAATTTTGATGAAAGCCAAATGTTAAACTTTCTCTAAGTTGACGCAATTCCGTTCCTCGGCAACGGCGCCAATTTTGATGAAAGCCAAATCTACGTGTTTGTTCAAGGCTTTTGTCAGAAGCTTAATTTGAACTTTCAGTCGTTTCAAAATAAGTATATCCTTCTTTACGGCTTTCAGATTCACAAGGAGATCCAATTACAGTATAGTCGGGTATAGTCGAATCCACAGAGAGTTGCAAAAATACCGTTCTTGAGTTTAGTTAATTAAACAATAAAGTAAAGGATTTGATAAATTGTTGATAGATTAAATAAGTAAATAAACAACATAAAAGTAAATAGGCAACAAATCAGAGGTAGATCCGGAAGCTTGTTGGGAATTGAAATCATAGTTTCATGCATCCAGTTACTTATTACATAGAATTACCATTTCATTGATTGCCCGCCACCGGTTCTTAACTTGTTCATCGCTTTCGCGCATGAAAAGATCACAGGTTTCCTTTGTTAAACTGTCACTTTCGCACACAAGCTTAACAAAGTACGCCAGCGTTATTTCAGATGTTAAAAAGGTTAATCCTTATTCCAGTTACGGCAATTAAGATTAGATGAATTGATTTAGATCCGGCTCTAATGATTGTAACTTTCGTTCACAACTTTCAAGCCTTGAATCTAGTTAAGCATAGCAATATTGACATTAACTTGGTTATGACTTAATTAGTATAACTTTCGTGCATACAAATAAGTCCCAAATCAAGAATCAAAACACTAAACAAAAGCTAGCATTAAGCATAAAATCATTCAAGCGAATCATAAGAAACTGAGTAATTCATATGAAAAAGTACATGGATACAATCATACTACAATATTCATCAAAATCCCAACAACAAGAGGATTAGAAATCCATCTTACAAGAGAATCTCAGAGGTAAGGTTTGGACGCATACCATGACACGTTATCACGCTATCATGACAGCGG
>QANU01009120.1:37135-66022 GCA_003254905.1 Nissolia schottii
ATATATATATATATATATATATATATATATATATATATAATGTGAAAAATAAATGATTAAAAATATTTCATAGCATAACGCACCTATACAAGTTTGCAAGTTGCACTATTATGTTTATTTATTGCTATGTCTTATTGTATTGATAAGTATAAGGTTAAAGGAAACATTAGGGATAAATTGTAACCGTTTGAGGCTAGGTCAAAATAACAATTGAACCTTATATGCATGGCCACTTAGAGATGCCCCAAACAATAGAACCCAATACGATGACACTTAGTCAGTTCATAGTCCAAAACACCAGAGGAAGCCATTTCCATGGCCTTGACGGATCAACAAGGCCAGTACAACAGAGGTCCTAGGAGAGGAGGAGTGACATGGAGGTGGTCCTCAAGGACTGCACCCTAGGGACACTCTACCGACTCACCATAGGGACCTAGAACCATAAACAAGCGAAGGATAAGAATTTATATTCTCTGTGGGTAGCCTATGAAGAATTATTAGTTTTAAACTTTCTTGTTGTTTCACTACTCAGGAAATCTCTAAGTGACATGCATAACATAACAATTTCATTATTCGTTAATATTATAAGCCAGCCTCGAACGACTTTATCCTGCTTTACTATGTAAGGGGAAAACGATCACTCGAAACAACTAAGCACATAATCATGTTGACTTGACTGATTGTATTTCTTGTAGAAGAAATCCCTCCTATACCGGTATGAAAATCTTTCTGTCGGGGTACAACCTTCTTGATCGATATTGAACTCAAACCTGTGGATGCGACCTGCAACATGTAACACCCTACTTTTTTGTTATTCTAAGTATTGTCTTAGAATGTTGTCTGCCTAGTTTAGAATTTATTATTAATCATGTATTATTTGAAACATACCACCACAGTGAGTTATTTCAATATAATTATGTTTATGCTAGTGTGAGATGTGAACTAGAATAGTTGAGTTGTTGTCTAGAGTCAGCTTGTCCATTCAACATTCTATCAGAATAAACCCCTATGCTAGAGACCCACTTAGGAGGTCTCAGGACTTATCTTATACCTTGAGGAAGTATAGAGATTTTTCACCTTCATTCCTTGCTGATGAAACCTATTTCAATTTGTGAGTAGGAGTTTCAATTTAAAAATTAAGATTTTTTTCCAAGTGTTTCACAAGCTTGCTTCCTTTCTGTCTAAAGTTTTTTGAGCCCAAGTTTGAGTGTCGAACAAACTATTACAATGTTTCATGTACATTTAATCTTTTTATTTCTACACTAACCTTTTACAAGCTAAATGGTCGCGTTTTAGTTGCTCGATGCACCCTGAATTATGTGTCAGACCAACGCGCGATACGTCGCGACACATGGCACCATGCATGGGTGCCACATTTTGCTACTACTTTTCCTCCATGAGAAAAGTGTCCTAAACAACTTTCCTTGCATGAAAAGTGTCCCTGCCATGCGCAAGACCCTTTTTGGAGTTTTCTGCTGTCAGATAACCGCCGGTGGGCCCAGTCAACTAATAAGCCCGATAAGTAAACACTTGTGCCTAAAACCCTAAGGGATGTCTTGGTATGAGTTTCCATGTCACCCTAATCCCATTAAATATCATTGTCCCAATCCGGAACCATCTCAGAAAAATTCTGACGCTACGAGTACTGGGTAAAGGTTTAGGCTTCTCGTGCGGTCTTACGAGCCCGAAACCGGTTGTATCTCTATCTAAATTTAGTTAAGTGTTAAAGGTACCCTTGGGAATCACTTTTATTATATTTGGCTCATTTGTACCTTTGTCTAATTTAATTTACCCTTAGACAGTCAAAACAGTCGCATTTTAGTGTTCCAAAGCACCCCGAATTGCGCAACGCCGACGCACGACAAGTCAACATCTGGGCCACATGTGGTAACACATGACATGCCATGTGTCACCACACATGGCTTTCCCCTTGACTCATTGGCCATTCAGCCAAAGTAATTCATAAACACCTAAAATTATGGAACATTGTTTTCATTTACATTTTTGGATTAAAAAAAGAAGATAAAGCCATCTATATTGAGAGAATTCTCTCATTGATCTGAAGCCAAAAGTGAAGCTTCACCACCTCCCCCTTCCCCATCTCCCTTCCATTTTATTATGGGGTTAAGAGAATTCTATCTCTTTTTCTTATCTTCAAATTCCCTTAGCCAAACTGAGCATAAAGAAAAAGAAAGATCACTTTTCTTAAGAGAATTGTTTCCCTTTAGCACCATTTACCTTCATCAATTCATTATCAAATTATCATCCTCATCACTGAACCCATCACCATCCTGACTTCATAATTATCGTCATAATCAACACATATACAACCTCGTGATTTTTATGTTGTTGATAGTATTGTTGTTTTCCTGGAGAACTGCTGGTGTTTATCTGTGACTCTGTCAGGATTTAGGTATACCTAGGTTTGAAATAGAAAAAGAGTAACTATCAGACCTCACAACCTTTACTTTTCTATCCAATTGTCGTTCTACCTCATTAATGAATGTCTCAAGGACGTCCACTGATTGAGACTTTTCATGCAGTAGATATAAATAACAATAATGTGAGAAGTCATCAATAAAAGTGATGAAATACCTTTCACCACCCCAAGATGGAGTGTCAAAGGGACCACATATGTCAGTGTGTATCAACTCAAGGAGTTGACTGCTTCTCGTGGTCGGACCTTTTGATATATGCTTGGTTTGCTTGCGTTTAATGCAATCCACACATACATCCCAGTCATCAAAATCCAATTGAGGTAAGATTTCACTTTTCACTAACCTCAACATCCTTTCTTTGGAAATGTGACCTAACCTTTGATGCCACAAGAAAACAGAATTCTCCTTACATGCAACATCATGAAATGTGAGATTGGAGAAAGTGATCCTTCATCTTCTTTAACCTCCCTTCCTCTTCAACCAACATGGCCTTAATTTCCTAAAATTCCATTTCTTAATGGTGTTGTAATCCACCTTGGAACTGGCCAAACTCAAGAGGAAGTGAGTTCATTATGAGCTGTACTAGAAAAGACTCACTCACATCCATGCCCATTGATTTCAGTTTTGCTAACAAATTTTCCATTCCAGTCACATGATCATGAATGGGTTGTGACCAATCAAATTTCTTGTTCGCCAACTCATTCGTCAAGCTGCTCACAATGGACTTGTCAGTAATGTCCGATTGAAAGTATTCCTTAATCTTTGTCATGAATGCCTTAGCATCTTATGTCTTAGGCATGGATGGTTTAACATTATCAGTCAATGTTATTCTCATCAAGCTCACACTCAGCCGGTTAGACTTGTCCCAAGCATGATAGAGGTTTTTATCCTCTTCTGAACTAGTCTTAGTAATGGCTGTGGTTTTATCCATTATTAATGCGAGGTCCAAATCCATAAAGCCCAAATAGAAGTGGATTTGTTCAGACCACTCATCATAATTCAACCCATTGAACTTGACAATACCATTGACTGCACCATACACGTTCATGGAAGCCGCAAAATTTTATAAAAGCTCATATATTAATGCTTTGAGTAACTTTAATAAATTCAGACAACAACTTTCAGTTATGCATCTAAGTTCACAACAACTTTCAGTTATGCATCTAAGTTCACCTTTAGGTGATACTTAAATCCGTAATTTCAAAATATAATATATATCAACCACACTCAAGCCAACATGCATGTTATCTTTGGATATACAAACATGTCCAACAAGTATGTCAATATGTCACCATAATATCATTAATTATGAGCAATGGTTCACCTTTGGGAAACCTCCTAGCATAATAATTAATGATTTCCTTATTTAATTACGAATAATCGCAAAATTTTAAATTTATTAAATTAACATATTATAGTTAATTTCCGTACCGACTAAAATATTAATTTCTAGCCCAAAATTTTATTGGCCCATCCTAATATTTGTTTGCATTTCACAAAAAAACGTGCCCATTCAGCAAAATAACAAAATAACATAGGCAAAAAATATTTGATTTACCCATTTAACATCAAAACAAAAAGCCCATGATCCTTTAATAGCCACTTATTTCCAAAAAAAAAATTTGACCCAAAAATTGAATAACAACACAGCCCATTCACAAAAGAAACCCATTTAGGTTTTGGCCAAACTTTTTCAGAAAAGGAGTAGCCCATTAACATTAACTAGCAGACAATAAAAAAGCCAGTTTGACCAAAAAATCTCATACAAACGGATTGCAGTTAGGCCCATATTCATAAGCACAAAAACTATGTGTTTTTTCAAAAACTAGCAGAAGCAATCTTGGCCCATACCTTTATGACCAAACAATTTGCCCCATCAAAGAAAATAAAGCCTTCAGTGGAAACCCAATTCGGTTTCCCCAAAAAAACAGAAAATTTAGTGGCCCAAACGTAATGGCCCATCCTTCAACAAAATTAATTGTTTTGAGCCCAAAAACAAAAAATGGCGGAACTGCAGCACCATCACGTCATTCCTACAACGCGGCAACCTTTCGGTGGTTGAGCAACGGCGCCACCAGCCACGCTCGCTGAACGGCAACAACCGCCGCCGACCACGCACCACCACCGCACAGCGCGGCAACTCGCTGCGCAACCTGCAGAGGTATTCGCGTCTTAAACCGCGATGGCAAAGGCAAATCGCGGCAGCAACTCGCGGCAACGAGCACCACCACGCACGCACAGCAGCAACCGCCTCTTCGTCCACTGCAGCAGCGGCGGCGCCATGAGCAGGAAGCCCCTCTGCGCTTCCTCACCGCCATCCTCTCTCTCCCCGACCCCATCCTCTCACGCCCGGTGTTCCTTCAGGAGCGCGTCCTCAAGCCCGACGGCGTCGACCACTTCAACCCCAACGACCTCAAAAGGTCCACGACCCCTGTTTCCTTGCCCTCCGCCGTGGTGCACGTCGGGTCCGTCGACCAGCTCAAACTCGTGGTAAGCACATGACCCCGTGAACACGCAGCAACCACAAGGAGGAAGAAGAAGCTCAGCGAGGAAGGAGGAGAAAGAGGATCCGTGGATGATCAAGGTTCAAGCATGGAAGAGAGGCATACACAATGGTAATAGTCCATCACCATTAAGGAGGAAGAAATTTTTTTCAAACAACATTATATTCTCAAATACCCAATCCAATTAGGGTTCAACAAATTCCCAATTCCCAAATTTAGGGATTTAGGGTTTAAAAGAATTTTGGGAGAATTACAATAAACAAATAAATAATACAATTTTTGGATAATCATAAATTCCATAACCAAAAACTTTGATACCACATGTAAGTTGTGATTTTCTAATTGATCAATTCATGGAAACAACGATCTTGAAATTTATGATTATCACACTATAAACGAGGTTAAGAATAGAAACATATACTCACATCCGTGATAGGATGGAATTAATGTAACGTATTCTTTTCCCCTCTCTTTCTTTGACCCCTTCAACCCCTTCTGATGGTGAGAAGAGTGTTTTCTTTCGCAGACCTCAAACCCTAATGATTTCTGAATTTTTTGGAATCCTTTAATTCTTGTTTTTCCTTGCGTAACGCCATCTTATTTATAAGGGAGAGGGGAGAGTCGATTTTACCAAAATATCAGCCAGTAACTCTATAATCTTTTATAGGATTAATTGCCATCATCTTAATCCCCTTTTATTAGAGTGAGCACTATAGTTAGTTACATGGACCATATTATCATAAGATTATAAAATAATTTTACAGAATGATCACCTAACTATGACAAGCACATGAGTGAACATAGGGAATAGGTGAAGATTATAGGAATGTATTGGCCACAAGTGGCTTGGAATACCTTAGATATGAACATAGTTATATGAATAGGGAATACCCCTCTCTTGGCACATTCAACGAACAAGCCCATCGCTAGTCCAGCAAGATGGATTAGTCAATATTTGAACACAGGCTTAGACTTGATTTAATGTTACAAACAATACGTCCCAAAGTAGTGACGTTAAAATAGAATATGTCCTAAAGTAGTGACGCTAGAACACAATACGTCCCAAAGTAGTGACGTAAAGGGCCCAAAGAACAATAAAGAATGAACAAAAGAGTCCACGTCTGGTCGGGTCGAATAGGGCAGGCCACTCACTATCCCCCAAGTTGGATGGTTGTTCATATCGTTGTTCGATGATTTACGCCAAAGAGCATGCGTGGCTAGCTACCACAACAGTCAAAGCGCTTTTGGGTCGACAACGATACGAAAACGCAAATAGGTTGTAGCCGGAGGCCACAGCTACAAAGGTGGAAGGACATAAAGAACTAAGAAGGATGCGATCGATCACATAAACTTGACAGGGCGCGTAAGAGAGTCCTAGATCCCTTCATGCATAAGATATGTGATGTATGTATGTATGTAGGTAGGTATGTATATAGGTATGTAGGTATGTAAGTATTATAAGTTACCATCAAGAGAACTCTCCTATATGAATGTTGTAGACCATGCTAGTATGTGATGGGTAATTAGATTAGAACTCACTAGTTACCTAGTAATTAGATAAAGCTGCTTAGGACTATGGATAATAATAAGTAGGGATTTTAGTATGTTATGACACCTAGAGACCCCTTGAGCGGCATAATCATAATTGAGTCGAAAACGAATAGTGATGCCTCGAGGATTCCCACTAAAGACGCAATGTTCTCACCCCCACTCCTTTATGATTCCAGGCGAGTATGACCAGTACACCGGAGAGGACGAGGCATAATAGGACGACTTGAAGTCTCGAAGCCGGAAGATCACTGAGAAGAAGCAGAAGCTATCCCTTTTCACCACATATGACAGTGATTAGTGTTTTGTATTCTGTAACGGTTACATGGTCTAGAACAACCATTAACGAGTATGTGTATTGTGTGTAATTATGTATTATTACTTAAATATGTAATTGTGTAATAGACCAGATGGTTGTATATACATGTATATATATCATGAAAGATTTTGTATAAATATCTAATAGACTAATTATCGCTTAAGTCCATTGGCACTCTATCGCTTGTATATGTATATGATTTCTTGAACATGAATGGCTCCTAGTTCATAAGTTAAGAAAGAAAAGGAAAAAGTTTTCAAAACGGTCCATATTTTCGAGTAAGAAATATATGCCAAGCTAAAAGTAGGGGCTAGAAGTAATCTAACCAAAGCAGGTAACAACCCTGTGAGGGTTGCTTACTACTATAGAGTGGGTGGTTAGCAGGGATGTTTCACCTTGTATGGCTTTGGAGAGACTTCAAAGCTTGCATGCAAGGTCCTCCAAGGATGATGATGGTGGCGGTTTTGATGATGCTTTTTGAGACAACTTTGCTTGGCCTTTGTTTCTCCTTTAGCCTAGCTTTGCTTGCTCCTAGTTTGACTTGTTAATGAGTGATCCTTGGCAATGCTTTGTCACGGTTTTCCTCAAGAAAACCTTGAGAAAATCATGAGAGGATGATGATGATGAGGCCACGGTTTTCAGCTCAAGGAAAAGCAAGGAAAGTGATGGAAGAAATTGATGAAATCTTGATGAACACAAGCAATGCTTGCCATAGTTTGCTTTGCTTTGATTCTAAAGGAATTGAATTGAAATAAAAGTGAATAAGAGGCTGAGAATAGCTTCAGTTTTATGAAGGAAAGAAAAGAAAAGAAAGAAAAAGGAAATGGCAAAGAAGAAAGGAATGGAACCGAGTTGCATTGCTTGTGCAAGCTTCGGTTTTGTACATGTCTATGCATATATATAATGGATTGAATTTACTAATGGATGGAAGCTGATTGCTTGCTTCAGCTTCTGCCTTTTTCTTAATTTACAAAACTTAAAATAAAGAAAAATTGAAGAAAATTAAGCGCACATGGTTGTGTGTTTAGGTGTCACCATGCATGGCTTTGATTTGCCATAAAACATGGCATGTGCTTGCCACATAACTGCGTTGTATGCTGCATGTTTTCCACTAGCTTTTGACCATATTAATGTGTGTAATCAGCTCATTAAATTTCTTAGTATGTGTGTATTTGTTTCATAAATTTTAATGCATGTGTGGCGATGTGTGTCACCATATATGCATGGTGATTTGGCGGGGATCCTATAAAATTTTTCTAACATGAGAACATCATCTAGAAATCTTTCTAATGAGGGAATTAAATCAATTAATGGTACTTGTGAATCAACTTTCATAAAAGTATGTTTCACTAATACCATTTAGAAATTAATTTAATTCCGCCGACAAAAGATAATTGATTTCGAGGGCTTACGAATTCCCGCGAGATCTCGAAACTATTACCTTGATAGTTATTCTTAAAATAGCACAGTGATTTAGATTCTAAATCCTAATAAATCACTTTTATATAATTATCTAGTTCGCGGAATGATTTTTAGAAACAGAGACTTTTACTGAAGACCACGCGAAATCATTCAAAGATTTCTCGTGAGAAAAAAGGCATACTTTTCTAAAATGGTTCTAAGGTGAAACAAAGATATGTTAGGACCTTTAAATGATATATGAATCTATTTCAAGACATATTTTGGCAATATGGGAACGAATATGAGGCTACCAAGGCCATCGGTTGGCCAAAGGGCTTACTGGGGCTTATCGGACAGCTAGAGATTCAAGAAATGCTTTCGACTTATTTTAAATGCCTAGTTGGCCTAAGCTTTTATCTAATTGAGTATCAGGGGAGGGTATTATGGTTTTCTTTTAATTCTTTAGGTTTTTGAGGGGAGTAGGTTTTGTCCATCACATGATAAGGAAGTGACGGACACAAGTCGCAAGCTTGCTTTCGTTGAGTAATTTGTTAGAGAAAAGGAGGGTTCTCAAGAGGATTTTCATCAAAGAAGGGAAATGATAATGGGAATGAGAAAGATAAAGGAGTTAAGGGTGGATGGTGAAAATCTTGGCGAAGGGAATACAAAATTTCCATAGAGAATTCAGCCTACTGTCGACATAAAGAAAAGTTCTTGATTAGGTTCGATGGAATATAGAGAATTTATTTCTCTAAGGATCTTCAAGGAAAAACCTAAGGGGAATGTGTTGGCTTCCTCGGCAAGTTGGATTTGAATGGCCCTATTTGGAGATTTTCTAGATTACAAGGAAAGTAAAATGTTTTTGAGATAAAGAGCTTATAGGGGATCCCGAGACAGTGCTTGGAATAACGTGAAAAAGTGAGGCGTTACATAGTTTCTCTCGAATGAGAAAGTATTAAAATGGAATAAATTATATCCTTCCATATATTCATGAAACAATTGGTATGAGATTATTTAATTTATATGAATCTATATCATAGTTTGTTGGTTTCATAGTTATTGGATATTTTTACTTATGTATAAAGGAATATCTTAAACAAGTTACTTATTTACGTGTGGAAGTACAATGTCATGATATGCACAATACATATTGTATCTCCGACTTTTTTCAAATCAAATAGAAATAATTACAACCCATGAAGTAAGTCACACATGTTTTTAACAAGGAACAATTGATGTCCAACAAATTTTTTCAAATGAAAATATGGAAGATTTATTCAATAAGTCCATACCCTCTTATTCATCCGAGAAATTAGTGCACAAAATTGAAATGCGTCATTTTCTAAAGCTTTAAATAATCTTAAGAGGGACAAAATGTTGTACTTTTTTTCCTTAATCAAGGTTTTTGTCCCATTAGGGTTTTCCTTGATAAGGTTTTTAACGAGACAATTCTCTGTGTGATGATATTGTTTTCTTTTTTCCTTCACTAATATTTTTTTTCAAAGGATTTTTTCTTTTATGAGGCATATCTCTAATGCACATCAAGGAGAGTGACATGAAACATTGAAAAATGAGTGTCATTATCCTAATTTGGATAGAAACTGATCAGATTGAGTTTATTATCCTTCCTTAAGGGCGAGTATTATAAAATATTAAAATGTGAGTGTCATTATCCTAATTTAAATAGGATATAATAAGATTATGTTTATTATCTTATCATATCTTTTCTGTTATATATCACCATTTACTATATAAATAGACCATTGGGTGTTGTATGTATTACATATATCTAAAACTCTAAATAATAAGATTCTCTACTTGCTTCGCTTTTCTTATCATTATTCACAACAATTTTAATATCCTGTTGACATAAAAGAGTTTAACATTTTTTGAAAAGAAGCTTAAATTAAAGAATCTAAATGCTATTTTTAAATGGAAATTACCAGGACTAAATATATGTAACGATACTGATGTTGGAATTATCACGGAATTGAATTTACAACTTCGAATTACAACACTTAAAGGAAAAGTTCCACTAAATCAATGGAACAGTGTTCTTGCAGAAAATTAAGAAAAACAGAGTATGAACTAAGAACAGAAATCAAGTAAATTCTCTGAGCACAGGGACTACACCTCCCGATCACCAAAACCAATAGCCTCCCCAGTGAGCTCACCCAAGGTGGATAAAGGACTATTGGCCGTGGTTGCGCTCGTCACTGCCGTGATATCAACATGCTGCACTTCACTCATAATCCCCTCAGTGAGGAATCCCTCCAGCTTTGTGCTTGGACGCCTAGCTCTCTCGCTCCTGCGCCATCCCCCTGTTTGCGGATCGAACGACAAGTGGCACTGATCGCCAACGGTTTTGCTTTGCTGAGTTGTATTCTGTTGTGCCTTGATCGTGTTGTTGAGCTCAATTACCTGACTGCCCCCACTTTTCTACGGAATGCCCATCCTGCCCTTTCTAGCCGTTACAATATATACTATTATATAATAATGAGAATTCTAAAAATAATTACTTTTATTCTCTCTCATTTAAATATTTTGTATTAAATGAATTAAATTCCACGTTTATCAGCTGTTTTAACTGCTATCCCACTACTTCACTTACACCCACCTTTCATACGCTATCCACATTTATAGTCACAATTCGCCTCTATATTTGACAAATATTAATAATATTAATAATAATAATAATAATTTACATTTCAGAAGTTTTACTTTTTCTCTTTTCATGTGAAAAAAAAGAGTAAATTTTAAAAGATTAAAAAACTATATTAAAATTAAATTAACGTAAATGATGTGCGAATAATATTTTTGACGTTTTTTATATACCACACACCCCCCTTTCCCTTCATCAATTTCCCCTCGAATCCTTTGAAACCAAAATGGCACCACTCTCACTCTAAAACCTCTTTAACATTCCTCTCTACCAACCCAATCCAATCCAAATGCCATCGCTTCACAGAATCAGGCTCCTAGCCACCAACTGCGCCACCGCCCCAACCACCACCGCCACCCACAGCCCCACCGCCAGCCCCGTCGTCCGCCTCCGCCGCCGCCGCAAGACCCTCCGCATGTTATTCGACAGCCGCCACCAAGACCCGCCGGAGACCGCCGAAGCCGCTGTCAGAGCCCGCCGCCACAAGCTGAAGGACTTGCTCCTCTCGTCGCCGTCGCCGTCGCCGCCCCCGATGCGGCCGCTCGGAGACGACAAGCACTGCCGGCAAGAGCGGGAAGGGCTGCTGCCGGATGTCCCTTCTTCCGGTGGCCGCGGATTCCGGTTCCGAACCGTACCGGCGTTACGACGCGGTGGCGCCGCCGCGATGGGCCCGGTGTCGCTGGCGTTCCGTCATAGATTACTGAGAAGGGCTTGGCGACCTGTGCTCCTCACCATCCCTGAGTAATCACTACTAAATACGTTCTACGGGCCACAGCTGTACGGATACGTTAAATTAATATTTTTTTTTAATTGCATCACAATAATTGTGATTATATACTTCTAGTAACATAATTTATTATTGTTTTTTTTGAAAGAAAAAATTGAGAAGAAAAATGGGTTGTCACAAGTAATTTTTTTTTTAATTATGTAAGATTAAATATGAATTTATTATTAAATATTTTGTTAGTAATCACATTTAATTTCACGTATTAAATTCACTTGAATACTTCATTTATTATCTCTATTACTTCTATACTTTACTTCATTTCTTGGTTAAAATGATTTTCATGAGAATATAAGTACCTTGATTGTATTCTGTATATCTTGGTCTGAACTGGGAAAAAGAAACGGAGCTTGAGTTGTTGATTGATTTAGTTTAATTTAATTGAGATATTAGTTAACTATGTAAAATGATGTAGTGGTTGTTGTCGTATACTGCGGTTTCCATGCGTTTGTACATATAGATGCCTTCATATAGTTACGAGTTTTATTTTTATTTTTGTCATTTCACAATATTCACTAATAATAATTAAAAATATTTATATTATCTCACATTTTATTTCTTTTATTATTTATTCATATACAATTAAGTTTATTTCATTTTTTACACATATATATACTTGAATTTTATCATCTAAACTAGTATGCGAGGATACATTTTTAAAGTGATGTTTCTTAACGAGATTACAAGTATTGTCATGGTGTTTCACATTTTAAAGTTTTAAACACTGCTTGATTGATTGGGTATCACTAATATAAATTAATGGTTGTGTACCGAAAAAACTAATATAAAATGGTTAATATTGTATGATTTTAATTTTTATTTACTAACAACGTAAAAAAAATTTATACTGCTAACCAAATAAATCTAATCACATTAAAATAAATAAATAACCTTCTCTATCACTCCTTTAAAAATCATGCATATCAAAAAATTTAATTAGATGATAATGTAAAACTTTTCACTATCACTGCAGAAATTAAACTCCTATTGTATTACATCTTACAAGATTCATGCATTAAATTTTAATTTAAGTCACTGCACTTAGTCAAGCATCCATGAGCAGTATTTGGCGCTTGTATACGTTCAAACCCTCCATATGGCAGGCCACATCATGTACAAAACTCGATTAACACATGGATTCAAATTTCAAAACTGGTATTCTTTAGGGACTTGGTTTTTCTTTGGTACTTTAGGGAGGTTAATACTTTCAGGGTCTATTTGTGTATTAAATGATGGGTTTCATAAATCATGATGTAGAGCACCATATTGGCATGCAATGATGCTAGCCAGCTCTACAGAAATTGTAATGAGTAACGGGCAATGAATGGGGGGATATGAGTAGAATCGGCCTCCAAATTATCATTGTGTTTATCTTTCTTTTCTTTCTTTCTTTTTTTTAATTTATTATTGTTACATAGTAATTCGTATAAGGAGGTTATCTGAATAAGTGTAGAAGGTTGAGGAAGGCTCCTTGCAGAAGCTCCAATGCGGGTTCTTCATGCGAAAGAGAGTGGCAGCAGGGTGTACTTGCAAAGGCAATTTGATGCTCAACTAAGCACAAGGGTTTTTGTGAGTATTCTAGAGAGTGAATGAGTGATACCTGGTGACTTGAGGTCATGTGCTTCTATAGGTGAGCTAAGTCAATTAGATATAGATAGAACATGGAGAATTTGAGTAGCAGCTTCCCCTTATCTCAAAGTTTATCTTACCCCGCTTATCTAAAAGTTGGATACGCAGCCCATTGAATTCAGGAGGAGAACGCATTGCTTTCTCCCTTAGCCTTGTTGGACCAATTCGAGTCCAGCGTCTTGGTCTCGCGGCCTAAAGAACACCTACTAGGCTACTCTCTCTTAGACTTGTGTTGCGACCTTCTCCTCTTATAGGTGTCTTGAAGCTCTCCTCTTGGGCTGACCAATGCAGGCAGGTGAGGGGAGCTCCTTCTCCCTTAGTAGGCTAAGGATCTTTGAACTCTTAGGCGAGGCAAGCACCCACTACTCCTTATTAGGCTATGGCTCTCTAAGCCCTTAGTCTCTAGTTTGTAACATTGCTCCGAGCATGAGCTCGACATGTTAGTTGGCGAGCATTGTGCTTTTTGCCTTCAGACTCTTGTAGTTTGCTTTTAAATTTAACTTCGTCGAATTTTCTCTTCCTGGACTCTCGGTTTTGGAGCCCAACGTTTAGAGAGTTTGTCACTTGAAAATATTTATGGGAAGCTTAGCATTTGGATATACTCTCAGTGTCCGTTGCTTTTTTTGTCTTATGTATTTTTACATCCTCTGTTATGTCGTTGCCAAGTGGCCTTGTACTTTGTGTACTTTATTTAAAGTGTTTGGACATTAATGCCCCCACTTTATGGAAAAATATTCATATTTGTCTCGTGACTTTTCCTTTCCCCCTATCTCCAAAGGTAAATATTTGCATCTCCCCCTTCTTTCATTTACATCTTTCTTTCTTCAATTTTCTCACAAACACTTCCGTCGGAGACTGCATCCCAGGAACCATCACATTGTCATTGACCCCTACTTTCCCTCTTGTGTTCTTCCTCTTTCAAGGTGAGTCTTTCATATCCCACATTTTTCCTTTTCCTAAGCTTCCATTTTTATGTCCAACTTTTGATTTTTTTTTTCTTGAATTTGATGTGGAAGTTTTGATCTTTTCCTTCTTAGGTGTTTTCCTTGTTGTTGATTCATCTTCTCCCTACCCCACTCAAAGAAAAAATTGAAACTTTAAAGTTCCTTCATTTTGATGAAACTCCATTGTTGGCCTCAAAGTTTTTTTTTTCTTTGAGTTGTTCAAATGAAAGTCACAATTTTTTTTCACCAATGTTGCATGTTGTTCCTTGAATTTTGTATGAATCCTTGTGATGAATGTATATGTGGTCTTAAAATTGCATTTTGCTCTCTCTTTTCCATAAAGTTCCCACTTTTGTTATTGTTAAGGTTTATGGACTTCCACCATTTTTTGCTTCAGTGAAGATTTGTTTTAGAGGAAACAAAAGAGAGCAGGGGAGGGGGTGGGGTCGATCAACTAGGTGTAGTGGTAAAGGGGTGGCCGGTCAGTCGAGGCCTCTAAGAGGGGAGGGTCGGTTGGTCGATTTGGCTGGAGGGGGGCTAGTCGGTCGGGGCCTCCAATGGGAGTTCGATCAGTTGGTGTAGGGTGGAGGGACGGTCAACTAGGTACCTCCAAAGGGGAGGACCTGTCAACCCTCCCCCTCTGTCTCTCTTTTACCAAGGGGTTGGGGAGGTTATAGTGTCCTTGTGTTATTTGTCTAAAGGATTAAGGAGATTTTGAATTCGAGGGAGGGATCACCACATAGGTATTTCTTTGTTTTTCCCTTTGTTGGCTTATTGAGCTTTTCTTTTGTTCTCTCTAACTTAGATTATGGTGGTTACTTTGTAGGTATGGTGGATAATCTGGCCGAAATTAGAGGATTATTGCCCTATCAAGCCTGTCGATAAGGTGTTATATAAATGGGCCTCTCCCGAAGTGGTTGGTTTTCTTTCCTGATTGACACTTGAGGAGTTGGAGGATAATGAGGGTCTTAACGAGCTATCAGTCGATGGTCCTTCTAACAATAGATACGAGCTGTAGCTCCCTAATAACTGGGAGAGACCTTGTTTTTCCTACAAGGATGAAGGAGGACATTTCTTCTATATGTATGCGACCACCTTCATGAGCGTTGGGTTTAGGCTTCCTTTTACCCCCTTGCAGAATTTCATCCTCACCTATTATTGTGTTGACCTTATCCAAGTTAATCCCAATAGTTGGGCTATAATTTGAGGTTTTAAGGAGATGTGTAGGTTTTGTGGTATCCGTGCCTCTCCACACATTTTCTTAAGTTTGTTCTACTTGGGTCGGCAAGCAGAATCAGACACCACAAAAGGTTTAGAGGCTTGATGTCATTAAAGTCTCACCCAAGCAAGACTATTGTTTACACATTTTAAGGATTCCTTTCATGGATTCAAGACTCGCTATGTGAAGGTATTCTTTAATAAAGAGGTTTAGAGCGAGTTTTTAGGCTCCAATGGAGCTCCCCTTTGTACCCTCTATTGGAATAAGGATTGGGATTCCATAAATGCTCCAAAATTGGTGTGATCGAGTATGAGGAGAAAGTGGTGAAATTGCTTGTTAAACACTAAGAGCAATCCTTTCACACTTTCAAAGATTACGAGTTCTAAGTTTAACAAGTATCTTGGTTAGCTTTCTTTTCTGTTATAGCTTTCTCTTGCATTACTTACTTATTTGCAATGGTGATTAATTCTTTGATCCTTTTCCTTCTTGTAGGTAAGATAGATTCGAAGAACCTTGCCACTCTCCTGAAGAAGCAAGGTGTTGAGAGAAGCTCTTTAACCCATGAGCGTTTGCCACCAGCTACTTCTAAGCTCCTTGTTGCTGATCTTGCTGGTTTGTGAGCTTTAGAAGCCCCAGACATTCAGGACACTCCAACTGCTGAGTTAGGTGGTAGTTCCTCGAGTTCAAAGGATCAGTGTCTCCCTCCCGCAAGCGTTCTAATGTAGGTTCTTCTCGTGGGAAAAGCAAAGTGGATGACCTTCTAGGTTCATTTAGCCTTACTGATAATCCTTAGGTGTCCATCTTGTCAGACAAATTCAACCCTCGCTACCACTTTGAAAGTTTGCTTAGGCTCGAGGAGAATGAGGGCCTCGAGAAGGAGCAGGTGGTGTAGAAGTAGATGGGATTTAGGCTTCTTGGAGTTATGGAACTCTCTTTTGCTACTGTTATGTCTAGCAACTCTAAGCCCGTAAAAATGCTTAGGTAAGGAGCCTTCGCTTTGGGGTCAAGGAGGCCCAACGGGAAGCCCAGGAGGTCATTTCCTATGCCAAGAGAGTCTAATAAGAACTTGAGAAGGCTAAGAAGAGGCTTGCTAGAGTAGAGTCTTCAAGATCTTAAAAGGGTGCTAGAGCACAGAAGTGGAAGACCCATTCATATGAGATTGAGACTACATGGTATGAGTTTGCTGCTACTATTTCTAAGAATTTGTTGGACCAAGTACAACTCTTCTTTCTTGGTACCGATTATAACCATTTTAGCACTACTGGTACAGTGGTATGGACGGACATTATTGAGGAGAAAGCCCCACCGCCCGCCGATGAGCCTCAAACAAAGCCTAATAGTGATTCTTCCCTAGGGGATTAACCTCCCCTTTTTCATTGCATCCTTTGTATAGGCTAAGTACTCAATGGTTTTGTTTTTGCATATTTGGGGAATGCCCCTTTCCCTTTGTATTTGGTTGAGAAATTTGTGCCTTAGTTATTTAATATTAATGAGACCTTTGGATGTTTTGCTACAACTTATTTAACTCTTGTTTTTTTGCATTCATTGCCCATGTTACGTATGCCTTTTATTTTTTAATTGTATGGACAACATAGTTGTAGGTCTATCTCATGAATATTTGTTGCGTGTAGCAATTGAAAGCTCTTGACTGCTCGATTGTTAGTGGTTTGGTGTTGGAGCTTTCTTCCACCTGACCTTAGTTTCTGATGTCAAAGGCTAGGTGTCTTTTGGTGGTTGGTTTTTTACTACCCCAAGCTTGCTTCCAAGCTTGTTTTTTGGGTATCATTTTTTATTTTCCATAGCTTTTGGGTCGGGTGGTGTCTCCTTTGGTTGGCCCTCAGACCTTTATTTGGAAAGTTAGTCCTTGCCCATGCATGTACAAGGTGTAGAAAAAATATAAAAGTTTTATTAATGAATCGGGATGTGTACCATTCGGTGTTTGGGCGTATTAAAAACCCCTTGAGCAAACCTCCCTTAAGGATAAGCTTTTTACAAACCCTTGGGCGTATTAAAAGAGTACCCTGTTGAAAGCTTTTTACACTCTCGTCGTTTTATATATATCCTTCTTTACAGCTTTCAAATCCTCAAGGGATTCAATTACACTATAGTCGGGTATAGTCATATTCATAGGGAGTTTAATAAAGTCATTCTTGATTTTGTTAATTAAACAAT
Source organism: Nissolia schottii (assembly GCA_003254905.1). Classification (NCBI taxonomy): domain Eukaryota; kingdom Viridiplantae; phylum Streptophyta; class Magnoliopsida; order Fabales; family Fabaceae; genus Nissolia; species Nissolia schottii. The sequence goes on from QANU01009120.1 coordinate 54,756, forward strand.
ATGTGATGGAACTGTAGAGTGATTTTGTAACTAAGTAAATAGACAAAAGATAAATGGGCAACAAATTAGAAGTAGATCAGGAAGCTTGTTGGGAATTGAATCATATTGCAGTTTCATACATCCATTCACTCAATGCATATGAATTATCACTTCTTTGATTCCTCGCCACCAGTTCTTATCTTATTCATATTTTGTAAGCATGAAAAGATCACTTAGTTCCTTTGCTATTTTGTCAATTTGTTGCACAAACTAACAAAGCAATTGACGTTATTTCGGGTGTTAAAACGAATAATGATCTTAACTCTATCTCTAGCAATTAAGAGTATTAGATGAGTTGATTTAGTTACAACCTTGGTGATGCAATTTTCACTCCCAACAATCCAGTTTTAGATCAGGTTTTAGGTAGCTAAACTAAAACAGACATTTAGCGTAAAATCAATTCATGTAAATCAGAGAAATTGATAGATTCATTCATACAAGAGTTAGATGCATACAATCATGCTATAACATTCATCAAAATCCAAACAAAAAGAGGATTACAAACCCATCTTACAAGAGGAAATCAAAGGTACAGGGTGATGGATGCTCACCATGACACGTTCTCACGCGTCATGACAAGGACCGTTGTGCTCCTTGACCACTCTTGGCTCCTTCTCTAACCTCCTCTTTGTTGCTCCTAGGACTCTATTTCGAAATTCTAAGTGTAGGTGATTAAGTCTGAAGTGTATGTAATGGAATGCCCTAAATGAAAGCCTCAGTTGCTCTATTTATAGCGACAAGGCCCCACTAAGCGGTTTTGTGCAGTGCAGCTTTTTTCGCCATGAAGTTTTGTCAGTTATGACAAGCAAACCTAGCATTATCTCTCAGAGTCGCTGAACGATTGGCAGGGCGCTGAGCGGTTGTCAGTGCGGCTACAGGGTGGTTTGTAGGGATTGCTTCATGCTTAAGTTACTTCACTCGGAAGTAATGTATCGCTAAGCAGGCTTAGGGGACCGCTGAGAGGTCTGAAGCTCTTTTGCCACTTTACTGTTTGTCGCTTCTCAGCTCTCTTGCTCCTTGCTTCTCATTCCTATGGGATTTATCTTTGAATTTCATCCTTTTATAATATTTGTATCCATCTTTAACTTATGCTAAAATCATACAAAAGTGGGAGTAATTGGTTAGTAAATTCATCTTAAACAATGCAATTAAGTGTCATTTGAGTACTTTTTAATTGAAAATTCAAAGTGGAATTTGTTTGTTACGTACTTATTCTAACCTAATTGAGTTTTTTATTATAATGCCCTTGTTGACAAAACTAATTACCAAAATACTAGTATTTCAAAACTATTTACCTAACTACACCTTTTTCGCATGGCAATGCTTCGTAAGTATTGCCTAATCTTGACCTAAAGCAACGCTTTAAAAGCGTTGCTTATTCTCACGTGAATTTCATAAATAATGCAAAAACAAGGCTAGCTAGAATCAAACCCTAACCAAACAAGTAAGGGACACACACAGCAACTACTAGGTCATGCATAATCATTTGCATTATGGCGCTTTTAACTTTATATATTGTATGTAAACTAATTTTTTTTACATTTATGTAGTTAAATTTCGTTCAACGGGTGACCCAATGATCCAATAGTACAACCAAGTCAACCATTATTAATATCCTATTTGGTCCCTAGACTTTACACCCTTGCTCTAGTTAGTCTCTCAACGTAAAAAAGTGATAGGTTAGTTCTTGGTTATCCTAAGTAGTCCCTAAACATTCAGAGTATCACCCTAAATAGTCTCTAAACAATCTAATTATTTCCTATTGGGACATGGAGTAGGGAATAACGAGTCCAACATTTGTAAAGTTCAATGACTAACCTGTCACTTTTTTTAAATTGAAGGACCAACTAGGGTATAGGTGTAAAGTTTAGGGCCCAAATAGGGTCTTAACTCCATTGGTAATTATAAAATATATTTTTATATACCATTAATTAAATAAAATTTTAAATAACTAAAAAAATAAGAGTATAGATAAAAAAAATTGCAATATCATTTTTTTTGTAATATTCTATTTATATTTGATAAGAGTAGCTATTTAATTTTGAGGAATTAAATGTGTGATAAAATTTATGATAAGAGAACCTCACATTCTTCAAAATTAAATAGCTACTATTATCATATATAAATAGAATATTACAAAAAATAGGAATGCGAGCTTCTCATTCGAATAACAATGAATTTTACTCATCTAGGAGAAAAATAGCTAAGTCATTCGAATGACCAAGGTGAGTCATTTGAATGACTCAGCAAATTTTACCACTAGAGAGCAAAATTTATGTGTCATTTGAATGACCAAGCTAGGTCATTCAAACGACTCAACACTTTTCACCTCCGGAGAGCCAAATTTTCATGTTATTCGAATGACTAAGCTATGTCATTCGAATGACCACTGAAGAACTTGAACTTTTAGCTTTTCTATATGTTCCAACCAGCATGAAAACTTGGAAAATTATATAGGGAAGTAATTGTATATGTATTGTACATGTGATAACTTGCATCATGAGGACGGGTCGTCAGTAGGGCTTAGGACGGCTGTAGATAACTAGAGGTTAAGTCACCTAAATGTATTAAGATAAAGAATGGATCTAGGGAACCAGATAAGTCTAAAGATGGGCTCCAACCACCGAGGGTTTGGAATAGCTTGCAGATAGAACATAGTTATATGATTAGGAAATTCCCGTCTCTTGGCACGTCAAGCATGACAACACCCTTTGTCAGTCTAGCAAGAAGGACTGGTTCTATAAAGAAACGCAGGCTTAGACCTGAGCGCGAGCATCGACCCGGCATGAGAGAAAAGAAAGTAAAAAAGGAAAGATAAAGAAAGAAAGATATGCCCCAAAGTAGTGGCATCAGAAAAGCACATCCCAAAGTAGTGATGTAGCACACCCCAAAGTAGTGGTGTGATTTACACCCCACAGTCGTAGCGAAAGAAAGTTTTCCCCAAAGTATTGGACAAGCGAGCCCACTCCCAGTGTTACTGCCAGGGTACACCCTCACCATTCTACAAGCAGGATGGTACATTCCAATCGTCGTGGCGTTGGCAAAGGTTCCGTGGTTAGCTACCACCCAGGTCAGAGCATTGCCTGGGTCATCCGACGATTCGAGGAGACTAAGTAAGGGGATGACAATCCCATAGTCTACATGAGAGAACGATGGGCATCCAGTAACGAGAAGGACGCTGCCACAGTACGCGTAAGAGAACTCCCTTTCCCCAGACATGCATGAAGTCTATTTGATAAATGCTATATGTGTATGTATGTATGTCTAAGTATAGTGGACGTTACATAGTGGCATCTCGAGTATAAGGACGTGGGTATGTGATACAGTATCACAAGGCCTTGATGGTCAGGATTAGAAAGCACAAGAACCTATAATTAGGAAAGCAAGATTAGATTTCCCTACGATCACCTAGTAACGTAGATAAAGCTACTTAGGACTAGAACGGATAATAACAAGTAGGACTTTAGTATAACTATATCACCTAGAGACCCCCTAAGTGGCGGAATCATAAGTGAAGCAATAATGAACAAGTATTCCCCGGAGGAATCCATTGAGAACGTAATGTTCTCACCCCCGCTTCTTTATGGTTCCAGGCAAGGACGAACAACACACGGAAAGGACAAGGCCCCGCCAGATACCCTGCAGCCTCGTAGCCGAGAGATCGCGGGCAAACAGCAGGAGCTATTATATGCTAGACAAGCAGGGACAAACTATTTGTGATGAGATGAGAGATAGTCAACGGTCTAGTCATGGCCGTCGGCGATTACTTGCAACTGCTGTAACATGTATTATTATTAATTAACTTTGTAAACTATACTCTGGACTAGATGATTGTATACCTACCTATAACATATGACATGCTCGATATATGGCTTGCATAGAGTAGTTTCACTTAAGCCTGTAGGGGCTCTATCGCTTGTACCTCGGTATGCTTTCTTGACACGTATGGCTCTTAATTTGCAAAATAATAAAGAAAGAAAAAAGTTTCAAAATGGTCTATAATTTCGAGTAGGAAATATTTGTCAAGCTAAAAGTAGGGGGCTAGAAGTAACCCCAATCAAGGTAGTCAACGACCCCGTAAGCGGGGCTACGACTATAGCGTAGACTGCAAGTAGGGGCGTTTAAGTTGCCATGCAAAACAAGTGTAATTAAATAAATAATTTTAAAATAGTGGTATTTTGATAGTTAATTTTGTCAACAAGAGCATAATAATAAAAAAAACCCGACCTAATTTGGAGTTCCTTTGTGATTCACGGACAAATTGGATCCAACTACGTTGCCTCTTGAAATAGAAAGCCGTCAGATTTATTTAACTGTCGCTGCTATATACGAAGTCTTTACTATAATGTTTTTGGATGGCATGGACATGCATGATGTGGGAGGTGAAGATGAGTATCAGCCCTTTTCCTTCTTTAAGTAATATGGCCTGATTATATACTATTCCTCTGTTTGTTTGTATTTAGTATTCTCGACTTATTACTTGGGGGGGGGGGAGGAAAAATGAGTTTCTTTTGTATATATATGTTCAATATTCAAAAAGAACTGTAATCACGATATTATTTTTCTCATTTAGATATGTGTGTACGCCTCGTTAAGACACACTATGTCAAATATGTTGGAACTTGAAATACCTTATAATTATTATTGATTTATCCTTAATATTATCCTTAATATTATTGTAAATAAATTTTTTAACCGTTTGATAAAGTAATGTAAGAAAGTTTGAGTTATTTTTAATTAATTTTTTAATATTAAACCCTCGTAATAAAAATTTTAAGTTTTAATTAGCATTTTTACCTTTTATTTCATAAAACTACCAAACATATGGTTTTTTTTACTAAGAACAACAAAATTCCATTTATAGGTAAGTCTAATGGCACTTACAAATCGAGAAGATACATCATATTAACGTTAATAAAAAACAAATATGTTCTACATTCTGAAATAACTGAAGATCTGTAGCTTTATACCTTGTCCGAACATTATTGATATTTAAACTCTTTCATATCAGAAATCAAACAAGTGTTATAATTTGAAGAATGCATTACGTGTCCTCCTTTCACAATAGACCTAAATATGTTGATCATTTGTAAAACGTCTATGAAAGATACACCTGAAAAAAACAGAAACACTCATAAAACAGGAATGAAAATAACCATAAAAAAGACAAAAAACACAAGATCTATTGTTTCAAAAAATAAATTTAAACTATTTATTGAATAAAAATCTAAACAACCAAAAAAGAAAAAGCGGTAAGTTACCTAAAAACAAAAAACACAATGTCAGCCTCTTTAGAACTTTCAAAAAACGGAAATCAAAAGAAAAAGATAGAGAATAAAGAAAGTAGGATTAGGGTGGGCTCTAATTGGCCCTTAAATGCCAAACATACGCTGCACAGGTTGTATCACTCATGCATGTTAGACGAGTAATGATCTACGGTATAGTATCTTCAACTTGAAGAGCAATGGAACAATAATATTTTTAATGTCTTCATTTATAACTTACTTCAAGTCTTTTTTATAATTAAGTTTCATTTAAGGGAAAAATACTTGCATAATAGAATAATATTCCTACGAATACTGATACTGCAAACATGTAATACCAAACATACACATAACACTTTAGTACAATACAAGGGTAATGATCATTTTTTTATGCTACAAGGGTAATGATCATTCTACAGTATAATTTATTATCTACTTATATTAAAGTTTATATTAATGTATAATTTTTATATTTCCAATTTATATGATTTTTTTTCTTATTTGTTTTGTTTTATGTAATTTGAGGATCATTCAACTTCTTATACAGTCTTTCCATGAAAACTATGTTTTATATCCATTATGCTTTTATTTTTCCATTTCTACAAATTCATATCATTAAAAATAATTTTTTTCTACGAACTTCTCGGTGTAACTACTTTTATAGTAAGACAACTTATTTACTAAAAATTTAAAATAAATTAATTTAATTTATATTTAGATCAATTTTAATGTTTTAGAGTAAACCTTTTTTTATGTTCAAATTAAATATCATTTCCGTGCATCGCGTGAATTATTGACTAGTTGAACAATTAACATTAAATATCGGTTGCATTATATACATTTAAACCTGGTAATAATTATATATATTATTTTATTTATTTCTATAGAGGAAAGTATAAAAATGTTTTGTGGTGAATTAGTGCATATTTATTTAAGTATTTTGACATTGTAATAGCAAGTTTTGTATGATCCAATAATTACGTTGTTTATGGTAATAAAGTTTTTTTTTTTTTTTTGGTAATAATGCATATGCTTGTCAACTAATAACAATTGTTTTTAATAGTAGTGCCCTTTTCAATTTAAGATGATTTGTGAATCGATGTTTTTCAATTTTACTATTTGTATTGAATAAATAAATTTAGTGGATACTTAAATTAATAATGTAACACATGTGACATTAAATATGTATATAGTTAGTAATTACTTTCAAAATATTTTAGATCAATAGGCAAAGTTTTACAATAATTGCTCAATAAGATAAATATTGTTTCAATATTTGGGAGAAATTATGCTCGATGTTAGATGAATGAGTGAGTCATACAACTTTATTTATTATGATTAGTAATTATACATTATTTTATAAACTAAATTCTAACAATGTTTGTGCTTAGAGCGTTTTTCATTATATCTATAAATTTGTATTTTAGTATTTTTGAAATTTTTTATTTTAATATATATATATATATATATATATATATATATATATATTCTTGTTACCATAAAAACAGATTTCTCGGCTACAGTAAATGTGTTAGTCATGGAATGAAACCGTAACTGATCCCTAACTAGGTGATTACACCAAAGGGGGGACTCAACCATTTGGTTATGAGTTCTCCAAGTACTAGAGCCAAAGACAAGTCTTGGACAAAGGAGAAAATATGGAATAAAAGATGATTTGCGTTAATCAACAATCAACAATTACACTAAATCCACAGACTTTGGGTAAAGACCGGTAGAAAACTACAACTAAGCTAAGAACAAAAGTGCATAAAAGCAAGAGAAAACAAAGTAAACTTGTGTTTGAGATGTCTTATCTGCCTTCCTTCCATGTTTTGAATGCTTAAATACCATGGCAACTACCCAAACTGTTCTTGCAATGTAACCTCCAATCCAAATGCACAACAAAACTGCCTTACCACAACTAGTAAATGTTAAGTGTCATATTTATGCAATTTTAACCAGTAAAATGACACTTGTTTGCTTAGGTTTTCATGAATTATCTGACTAAAATTCCCCATTTTTGTAGAATTTATAAATATAATCTGAGGATGGATGCAAGCTTATCAAAAGGACAAAATCAAGAAAAATCCCATAAAGAATGAGGCAAAGAGCAAAGGGGGCAGAAGAACCAAAAAGACAAATGTAGGGAACAAACCGCTCAGCGGTAACAATAAGGCGCTCAGCGAATGACTAGGCTAGACCGTTCAGCGCGTCCCCATGGCCGCTCAGCGATCCTTGCTTCAGAGTGAAGAAACTTAGTTGCGAAGCAACCTCTGCAGTTGCCCTGCCACCCTGACCTAACACCGCTCAGCGCGCCGCATGCTGCTCAGCGACTATGACAGATAATGTCAGAGCAGAGCCACCATGTAGAGGAAACCAAGCGGTGAAGAAAGCTGCATCGCTCAGCGGAGGACCCAGGCCACTCAGCGGAACCCCCAAACTCAGCCTATAAATAGGAGGCCAAGGCTCACCCTTCAAGGCATAATTCATAACTCAGAATTCATTCCTTTATCCTTTCTGCTTGTACTTCGAATTTTAGTATAGTTTAGCAACAAAGAGGAGGCTAGTGAAGGAGCCAAGAGTGATCAAGGAAACACGACGGTCGTTGTCATGACAGCGTGAGAATGTGTCATGGTAAGCGTCCATCACCTTGCCTCTGAGATTCTCTCTTGTAAGATGGGTTTCTAATTCTTTTGTTGTTGGGACTTTGATGACTATTATAGGATGATTGTATCCATGTACTTTTGCATTAATGAATCTATAACTTTCTATGATTTGCATGAATCGATTTTACGCTTAATGCTTGTTTTAGATTAGCTACCTAAAGCATGATTTCAAACTGCATGGTTGCGCGTGAGAACGGCACCATAAAGTTGGAACTAAATCAATTCATCTAATAAACCTAATTCCTAGAGATAAAGTTAGGGTTATTAGTCGTTTTAACATCTAAAATAACATTGGTTTACTTTGTTAAGTTTGTGCAAGAAATTGACAGCATAATAAAGGAAACCTAATGATCTTTTCATGCTCGAGAGAGATGACCAAGTTAAGAACTGGTGGCGAGTGATGAAAGCCAAATAGCACTTCCTTCAATCTTGACATAGTCTGGTTTCCCACAACTGTGCCAAATTTGATGAAAGCCTATTGTTTGCACTTTACGTTGCTCAAATTAAATTTATATATATCCTACTTTACGGCTTTCAGATCCACAAGGGATCCAATTGCAGTATAGTCGGGTATAGTCGAATCCACAGAGAGTTGCAAAATTACCATTCTTGAGTTTAGTTAATTAAACAACGAAGTGAAGGATTTGATAATTGTTTTGATAATTAAAATATGTAAATAAACAACATAAAAAGTAAATAGGCAACAAATCAGAGGTAGTTCCGGAGCTTGTTGGGAATTGAATCATATCATAGCTTCATGCATCCAGTACTTATTACACAGAACTATCATTTCATCGATTACCTGCCACTAGATCTTATCTTTTACATTGCTCTCGCATATGAAAAGATCACAGGTTCCCTTTGTTAAATTTGTTAATTTCTTACACAAACTTTAACAAAGTACACCATAATTACTTCAGATGTTAAAACGGCTAACTTTTAGTCCCATTACGGCAACAAGGTTAGATGAATGATTTAGATCCGACTCTAATGATTGTAACTATTCGTTCACAATGTTCAAGTCTTGAATCTAGCTTAGCATAGCGGATTAGTCTTAACTTGGTTATAACTTAATTAATATAACCCTCGTTCATACAACTAAGTCTCAAGCCAAGAATCAATACACTAGACAAAAACTAGCATTAAGCATAAAATCATTCAAGCAAATCATAAGAAATAGATAGATTCATATGCAAAAGTTACATAGATACAAGCAAACTATAATAATGACCAAAATCCCAACAAAAAGAGGATTAGGAATCCATCTTACAAGAGTATCTCAGAGGCAAGGTTTGGACGCTTACCATGACACGTACTCATGCCGTCACGACAGCGGCTCCGCCAAGCTTCCTTGATTCTCCCGGCTCCTTCACAAGCCTCCTCTTTGTTCCTAACCTAAATTAAACTAAACTACAAAGGAAGAATGAAGTTTTTGGTGGAAGAGGGTGTATTTTGGGTGGATGGAAGATGATCTTCGAAGTGGCATGGCCTCCTCTATTTATAGGCAAAATTTAGGTCCTTCGCTCAACGGTTTTGGTATCGCCGCTGAGCGGTTCGTACTTATTCGCTGAGCGGCTGCGCTATATCGCTGAGTGGTGCAATCATTATACGCGGCTTCATAAATGCGCCGGCAGCTTTTGCAGGGGCGGCACCGCAATCCAGCTGGCGCCAACCTAGCGCATTAAATGCGCCGATGCAAGTGGCTGCCGACGTACAACCGCTGAGCGACCAGGGTGCCTTTGCTGAGCAGTGCCTTGACTTGTGCACTGAGCGATAATGGTGTTCCGCTGAGCGGTCCTGCTTAATTCTTCGTCTTTTAGCTCTTTTCCAATTTTGCCCTTTTTCTCCATTCTTTATGGGATTATTCTTCAATTATTTCTGCTTGCATCCATCTTCCAAAATATATTACAAACCTACAAAATATGGGGAATTAAGTTAAATTTTCTTTAAAACATAAGCAAATAAGTGCCATTTTGATAGGTCAAAATTGCGTAAATTGGGCACTTATCAGCGAGTAATTAAGAAAATGATAATTCTGATGTATTGAGTAAATGAGTACATAAAACTATAATAGGATTCAATTCCCAACAAGCTTCCTGATCTACCTCTGATTTGTTGCCTATTTATCTTTTATCTTGTTTATTTCTTTATCTAAGAATCAAACTACCAATCCTTCACTTATTTGCGTAATTAGCAAACTCAAGAATGGTATTTATGCAACTCTCTGTGGATATGACTATACTCGACTACATTGCAATTGGATTCCTTGAGGATCTGAAAGCTGTAAAGAAGGATATATAAAAACGACGAGAGTATAAAAAAGCTTTCAACAAAAATGGCGTCGTTGTCAGGGAGTTACGTCATAAATACATAGCTTGAGTTTGTCAATTAAGCAACTGTGAATAATTGTTAAATTACAGTATAGGTTCTTATTCTGTTATTTTATCCATAACCCTCTTGTTCTAACCCTATTGGCTAGTGTATGTTTTCTTAGCTATTAAGAGGTAAAGTTTCCAAAGATCAACTGTTGTTTGACCCTGAAATTGAGGCTACCACACGGAAGATCAATAGCAAAGCAAAGAAAAAGAAACAGCTAGCCAAGCAACAAGAAGCAACTTCATCATCATCAGAAAACAACCAACAGGACACTATGGCTGAAAACATGTAAGCTGGTGACAATAGGGGATTTGTGAACTTCACCCCTAGAAACATAATCAGAATGAGCAGGACAACTGGAGCTCAAAGGTTACCTCAGATGCAACCTGGTTTGGTACAACTAATGTATGCTAATCCGTTTGCAGGATTGGATCATGAGGATCCATATGCTCATTTAACAAAGTTTTATGAACTCTGTGGAACTGCGGGGATGTTCGAGACTGACGAGGAATCCATATTCCTAAGGATGCTTCCCCTGACTTTGATCGAAAAAGCAAAGGAATGGTTCCTGGATCAACCACAACATATTCTGTCGAATTGGGATCAACTGGAAGAAAAGTTTTGTACAAGGTATTTCTCTCACTCCAAGTATATGGATTTAAAAACTGTTATTTTTGCTTTTGTGCAGTCCACAAGTGAAAGCCTATGCGAGGCTTGGGAGAGATACAAATCTATGCTCAGAATGTAACAACCCGACTTTTTCCTTCAAGTAAACTGCTATTTAAGGAAGAATTAAAAATATAATAATAAAGAAAGGTGAGATAAAAATAAAATAAAATTTAAATATTAATTTTATTTCGTAATATTAGTTAAAAATAATCCTTTGACGATCTCGTGACGTCCGGTGACGTTTGGATCGAAA
>QANU01009185.1:0-23473 GCA_003254905.1 Nissolia schottii
GGTGGGAATAACACATATTCTGTTATGCTGTTACACTCTGTTATGCTGTTACATTCTGTTAGATATGTTATTCTGATAATTCTGTCATGTTTATGTTGATAACTCTGCTACATGTATTCTGCTGATTCTGTTATGCTTACTTTGGATGACTATGTGATGCATACTCTACTGATTCTGTGCTGCTAAATGTATCCTGATTATATGCTGTTATTCAGTTTGATTAAACTATATAGTCTGCTGTTATGCCGTACTGTCAAGAGCACGCTCGAGACGGTTTACACGAGATATTAATCAGCACGAGAATGTAGTAAGAAAGAGTAGTTCCCATGTCACATATTAATGCAGATAAAGCCGTTCAGATAGGCCAGATAATAAATGGTAGGGACTTTAGTATATATGTTCACTAGAGATCTCTGAGCGGCCTGAAGTCCGACATAATCTGATACGAGACTCAGGAACTAAAGTTATTTCCACTGAGAACCTACCGTTCTCATTCCCACTGTTTTATGACTTCAGGTACAGAAGATGATGAGACCTATTTTGAGGATGCTGATGAGCCGCCAGATGAGCCATGAGCGGCTATGACTGGATGAGCTTAGAAAGAGATAGTTGTTTAGTTTTGCCAAGGACATACTGAGTAGCATTCCAGTAGTCCTTGTATTTTGATAGGGTTTTCTGTGCGTAACATTTCTGCTTTTACAGTGATCCAATCAGTACACTTATGATTTTCAAACAGCAAAATCCTCAAAATCTAACCTATGCACCTTATTCTCTATCATTTGTACAAAGTAGTTTTTTAGTCAAAAGCCCAAAAATACATATATACAGTCATAACATAAACCACATAGACAGTGGGCTTAGGATTACCCACTTTCCAGGCATGGTAGGAAGTTGTCAGAAATGACTCCCGAGGGCTTTAGGACGATCCTGCTATTTTTCTTGAGTCCGATGGAGTGATCGTCGCGCGCACTAACGGACAAAGTAACAACACAGCAGATGAAAACTCAAAGGAAAATGGCACTGAGGCAGTGGGTTTATTTATAGGCTTCAGGGGATGCCTTTAACTTCCCTGAGAAGTCATTCACGTTTTTCATTCCTTTTCCTTTTTTTAAAAAATTATCCTTTTAAGCCTAATTACTCTTTTGCCCTTCCTTTAATTTTTATTTCCTTTTATATCCTAACTTTGTTTTCCCCCTTTTGCCCTTCATCCTTTTAATTATTTCCCCTTTTGTCCTTTTCTTTAATTTTTTCCACATTTTCTCTTTTACTGACGTGGGAATTAATTCCCAAACCAAGTCACTTTATTTCGCGATCATGTTTGATCGCGTTTTGACATTTTTCGCTTGTGTTCGGATATCCTAAAAATATTCCAAGCACATATCCGCGATCTACTAATTCCCCGGATCATAAAGGTATGTCCGGTTGAGGTATTCGTGAATTTATTGCCCAGAAGAAATTTTCACAGATACCTTAAGTGTCTACTGAAATTCTGATTTTTGTCAAAATTTGGCACGGACCTTGTGGCACTCTGCGAGATCAAGAAACAATTACTTGACTGGCATTTGGAAGCAGTTAATGTGCTAAATAATTTTTCCAGTCCAAATAATCGCATCTAATGTGCTTTTAATTAAGCCAAAAATTGGGATTTTCGCGAAATTCTCGTAAGGGAAAAATTCGGGATGTTACACTAGGCATTCGAATGAAACCTGAAAGACTTGAGACTTTAGTGGTTCCATGGGATCTAATGAGTAAGGATAGGTCCATTATTGTGTATCAAAGCATGCATCATGAGGAACGGGTTGTGCATAAGTGTTAGGACAACCCTAGAGAATTCGAGGTCAATCGCCTAATGTCTAAAGATCATAATGGAACATAGGGAATGAGTATTTAGTTATATGCTAGGAAGCCCTCTCTTGGCAAAGTCTTACAGACATGCCCATCACCAGTCCCAAAGGTTGGATTGGTCTACGTGTTACCTCGCCAATCCCAAAAGGGTGGATTGGTTAACGAGTCTAACCCAAAAAGGTGGATTGGTTAACGAGTCTAACCCAAAAGGGTGGATTGGTTCACGCAGGTTAATGACACAAGGAAGGTAAAGGATGGAAATAAAAAAGGAGGAAGTAAAGGAAAGAGCGCTAACCCGGGCAAGCCGGTATGCGTAAGAAAAGATACACTAACCCGGGCAAGCCAGTATGTGCCAGAAAGGAGAAGAAGGACGGTAACTCGGGCAAGCCAGTATGCGTAAGAGGTTCCCAATGCCCCCATGCACTATGTTTTTATGTATTTATGACTGAATGAATGTATGTATGTATGTATGTATGTATGCGAGTAGATATGTACTTATAACTTTTCATGCATTATGTATCATCAAGGGAGCGACCCGAGACGACTAGTATGGTTTTAACAGTAGTTAAAAGTAGACGAACACGAAGCCTAAGTAATAACAAGACTAGTAACCTTATCACCTAGTAATTTAGATAAAGCTGCTCAGGACCTAGGTTAAAGATAATAAACAGCAGGGATTTAGAATACATGACACTTAGAGGTCGTACCGGAGTGGCCTGGAGGATGCCCGAGTAATTGAACTATAGAAGCCACGTCAAGTTCCCACTAAGAACGAAGTCGTTCTTATTCCCACTGGTGTATGACTCCAGTTCCCAGACATGACGTCGCCACCTGCAAAGGATGTATGGTTGTTTACCCGCACGCGCTAGCGCAACTACCACACGAATGCCCTCCTCGAGACGTGTACCTTCGCGCCTACCCGCATGCTCGACGAGCCTGATAGACCCCCAGGCGGAGACTCAGAGGCCCAGGGTCTTCTCCTATACATCCGATCTAGATAGACGAGCGCCCGGGGAGCGGCGGCCGAGATCCCATCTACCTCAACGGTGAGGAGGAGGTGCCTCCATCCGAGCCAGAGCTGGAGATCGAGCTAGTCCCAGACCCCGGTACATCCATTCCCCCTATACGAGGACGAGGCCGTCGTACGACCGCTAGAAAGAGGATGCTTCCCGTCTTACTGCGCCAGCTTGTTTTGAGAGACTTCACGGTGGTGACGGACTTGTCCAGCAAGGAGGAGGAGGACAACGAGTAGGAGACAGGACCCCGATAGTCGTAGACGTAGGGTTGTACCATACACGAAGTGAGTAGTGCCACTCGTGTGCGTAGACATTTTCTTTAGGCGTTGTATATGTATTTTATATGGATTTCATGTATGTATAATATTAAAACTCAGGTATTTGTAATATATCAGTATGTTGTATGTATTCGGGCCCCTATGTGTACGTTCTGCCGCCGGATGTCCTTACTACAGGTACGTATTCGCACTTGTTTTATCTTTTGATTATGCCATTACACGATGTACTATCCGCATGGCTCTTAACTTTCTATATATTCGTACTTGCAAAAAGGAAGTTCAAAATGGCCCGTATTTTTCGTAACCCTAATTTGAGCAAGTAACCTAGAATAATAGTAGTTCACAGCACCAGAGTTCAACCACCTAGCCAGGGAAGCATATGACTTAAGCATAGGCCAACTAGCTAGGGTGTTGCAAAGATAGGTGCAACCCTAATAGAGAAAAGACTGATATAAATCTTATAGGTTTAGTATACCCTTGGGACACGTCCTTGGAATAGGATACCCTACCAAAATCCTTAACCTAGGAACCCCATAGGGTGGAAATGATGGGAGTGTGGTTGGTAAGGGCAGTCGGGAGAAAAAGCTAATAAAGTAGAATATATCTTTGAATCCAAATTGTTGGTTGAAAGAATAGTTAAGGGGAACGGAGTTAAAAGCCCTAAGGGGGTTTAGGAGGGTGATAGGAATTAACCATACCATAGTAAGGAGAAACCATTGGAACTTATGGGTCAAATAGACAATTTGCCCCGGTTTGATTAATTAGGAGGATCGAGAGGAAGATGACAGTTAGCGAAACCTTGGAAACCGTGGGAGGAAATCAAATCTAAAGTATGTGGAAGAAAATAAATAATAATAAGTAAGTTGATGCTTTGATAGACCTGGGAAAACTAGGAATCATTTAGAAATAATCATTAGTAAATGATAAGATGACCCTTAGGGTTAACAATCTATTAGACAAAAAAAGGGGCCTAGAAGATTTGTTTCACCACTAGGAGCTTGAAAAGTACAGCGGAAGTGTGGTGGGACACAGTTAGACCCCTCTGGGAGCAAATGGAGGTCCACCTTACCTGAAGTTAATTCGAGACATCAATTGTCAACACATGCTTCCCTAGGAACATCAAGACTCAAGGGAAGCTAAATTAGGGGAGCTACGCCAAGGAGACATGTCAGTTAGGGAATACACAACCAGTTTTGAAGAGCTACGCAGACACGCATGGACACACGTAGAGAGCTTGGGAACTCATGGAGATAAGAAGGGTAAGAGGAATACGGTCGCGCAAGGAGGGCCACAACGGGACCAATGGAGAAAGAGACCTTTTCGAGTTCAAGACCAATGACCGCAATAGCAAGAACCAATGCAGGAAATGTAACATCCCGGCTTTCCCTTAGGAAGAGTTTTGCGAAATTACAACTCTGACCTAGCTAAAATCATAAAGTAACCCGGTTATGGGACAGGGAAAATTAATTACTGGACTTGTTCCCCTTAAACTGGGAAGAAAGCTAGGAAGTTATGCTCTCACTAGGCACCGCGAGGTTCGTGCTCAGTTTCGGTGCAAACGGGAATTTGGTTGAGGACCAAAGAGATCTGCGAAGGACAGGTTGACGGAAACAAGTCTCCGGATACCTTGTTTTGGCATGCCATCTTGACCAGAAAAATTCGTAGATCACGGATATATATTTGGGATATTTTTCGGAGACTGTGTGGGGGCCTGGAATAGTCAAACGTGACTAAAATAGAATAAGAGTTAGGATATTCAAGGTAACTGTAATAAAATAATAATATGATAATAATTAATTAATAATTAAATAATTATGTAAAAGGAAGGGGGGCCATGACTATAAATGGCCCCCTGATGCAAATGAAAGAAAGTTTCAGAACTTTGCTAATTCCCCTCAGTTTTTCATTTTTCTGGTACTGTTCGAGCACATCGCGAGAGCGCTACCGGACTTTTGAAAATTTCTTGGAGCATACCATTGCGACAAGGATTTTCTCCACTATCAGCCTACCGACTTCAAATTCGCATAGGAAGTGGGTAACTCTAAGCCCACTGTCTATGTGGTTTATTTTCTGACTGTTTATATGCATTTTTGTGTATGTGAATGAAAAACAATTTTATACAAACTGTAGGAAATAAGTTATGAGGGTTTGATGTTTGGAAACCATAACTGCACTGATTGGATCACTGTGGAAATGAAAATGTTACGTAAAGAAAACCCCTGGAGAAGTTACTCTCGGGGTGATTTTTTTACTGTGGGATTCGAATAAATTCCCAAGGGATTTGAATGAAAGCTCTTGGGATTTCAGTCGAATGAATGAGGTTTCAATCGAATGAAAGCCTGAGAAGGATTTCAATCGATTGAATTCTCTAGGGATTCGAATGAAAGAATCAATCAAATACTAAAACCCTATTCATTTGAATGCTCATTGAAAACTTGTGTTTTTAAAAGGTTCTATAGGATCCATCATGCATAGTTATGTGTACGTTTATGTGACCAAGGCATGTATCATGAGGAATGGTCGTCATAGGAGTTAGGATGACCCTAGATCACTAGAGGTATTCACGTAAATTTAAAGGTGCATAATTGAACCTAGGAAATAAAGTAGAGAACTAGGGCCCCCAATCACCAAGGATTCAGCCGGCCTTAGTCAGAGTCAGTAGTTATATGACTAGGAAGATCCCATTCTCTTTTCACGTCTTACAGACATGCCCCTTGAAACACCCTAGCTAACTGTTTACCCGTACGTAGTAAACAATGCTCACTAGGTTGTTTGCTATCTGATCGGAATACTTTAGTCCGTAGTTGTCTTTTAGAAAATAGTGGTTGCTTAAGAAAATAATGACCCATTTTAAACTTTTCACTTATATTACATCAATAATGAAATAGAGCCATGCGTTGGAAATAAACAAATATAATAACAAAGCGGATAACACTGTGATAAGTAGAACAAGCAATATACATTCATGGGTCCACCATACAAAGTCATGTCACTGTATACATAATATGTACATAGCTCAAAGTGTCATATACAGAATCCAAAATATACAGCATCAAAATACANAATTCTCTAGGGATTCGAATGAAAGAATCAATCAAATACTAAAACCCTATTCATTTGAATGCTCATTGAAAACTTGTGTTTTTAAAAGGTTCTATAGGATCCATCATGCATAGTTATGTGTACGTTTATGTGACCAAGGCATGTATCATGAGGAATGGTCGTCATAGGAGTTAGGATGACCCTAGATCACTAGAGGTATTCACGTAAATTTAAAGGTGCATAATTGAACCTAGGAAATAAAGTAGAGAACTAGGGCCCCCAATCACCAAGGATTCGGTCGGCCTTAGTCAGAGTCAGTAGTTATATGACTAGGAAGATCCCATTCTCTTTTCACGTCTTACAGACATGCCCCTCACCAATTCGGCAAGCTGGATTGGTCAGAGCAACGTAGGTAAAGAGACCTGATTCAGAAAGTAAAGAGTACGGGCCAAGGCCTGAAGGAAAAGAAAGAGAATAGGACAAGTCCTGTAAGAATGAAAGGGGGACCCCATTAAAGAGAAGAGTACAGAAAAAGACGACCATGCCTGATCACGCCCAAGGGCCGGTCCCTCGCCATTCCTGTAAGGGAGATGGTTGCACCTATTGCAACACCCTAGCTAGCTGGCCTCTGCTTAAGTCATAGGTTTCCCCGGCTAGGTGGTTGACCTCTGGTACTGTGAACTACTACTGTTCTAATTATCTGCTCAAATTAGGGTTACGGAAATTACGGGCCATTTTGAAATTTTCTTTGTCAAGTACAATTATATAGAAAGTAAAGAGAAAACACCCCTAGTCGATTCCGTACGCTCGAGCCGTACGTAATACCCACTAGGTTGTTTACTTCCTGGTCTTTTCTCTAGTTTTTCGAAAGTACTAACTTTATCAAAATAAGGACCCAAATTTTTTTTCATACATACCATTTGGAACATAGGAGCCGTGCGTGCAACAAAATAATATAACAAACGATATTCTTAATAAGTTGAGTTCGAGTTAGTGAATACATAGGCTACATACATAATGGGTCCCTTGCATATCCCAATACACATCATATACTAGTTATATTACATAGCCCATACACATGTTCAACAAATACATTTATTCCTTCGGGGTATCGGCCACACCACCAGCTAGGCGTCCTTGCACGGGTTCTCCTTAGGTTCCACAGCATCGGCGTAGTAAGACTTGTCCTCAGTCTCTGGAGGCATAAGCGAGTGGGGGTGAGAACGGTAGGTCCTCAGTGAGTAACATTCCATCGTGGCTTTCTATTTCTCGGTTATTCTCTAGGCCGCTCAGAGTTTAGTCTAAGTGTGTATGTAACTAACCCCCTACTAATTATGATCTTGGGCCTATATTCTGCGCAGCTTTATCTACGTTACTAGGTGATTGGTCCTCTAATCTTGTCATTACCTGGGCTTCATGCTTATTAACTGTACATTGCTACTAGAGATATACTATTCGTCTTGAGACGTTCCCTTGACGATATGCCATGCATGAATAGTTATACATAATGCGTAAACAGGTATACATACATCCTTATCATTAGAACATCAATCATCAATTCATGCATATTATTTCATAATGCATGGGGGAAATCTGGGAATCTCTTACGCGCTCTGTGGCTGCGTCCTACTTAGTCCTTACACCTTTGTACCCGTGGCCTCGGACTACAACCTCTTTTTGCCACTATTGCATCGACCCGACGGCGCTCTTTACCGGTATGGTAGCTAACCATGCAAGGCTCATAGGAGGTAAACATTGAATGCACTTAGTGTAACCATCCCCTCTTTCTGGAATGGCGAGGGATCAAACCTATGAGTGATCAGGTATGGACACGCTTTGATCGGCCCTATGGCTCGATCCGTTTATCTTTCCTCTCTTAGTGGGGCCCCTTAGTCATCATTGCATTTGTACAGACCTATGCCTGTTTTACATAACTGGGCCTATGCCAGTTTTACGTATCTGGGCCTATGCCCATTGTGCGTACCGTGCTTAGGTCTCTTTACCTGCGTTGCTCATAGCCGATTCATCTTGCTGAATGGGCGAGGGGCGTGTCTATAAGACATTGCCAAGAGAATGGGGATTTTCTCATCATATAACTAGACTCCTTACCATGGTCTACCGTACCAACTGGGTTCGGGACCTTCTTAACTTTTCCCGGTTTCCTAGGGTTCAATTATGATCTTCATTAACTTTAATGTGAACTTCTAATTATCTAAGGTCGTCCTAACTCTTATGACGGCCTCCCCTCATGATGCATGCCTTCAAATATCAAAGTAGACATACCCAGACTCATTGGACTCCTTGGAACCACTAAAATCTCAAGTCCTTCAAGATTCATTCGAATGTCTAGGGTTTCATTCGAATGAATTCCTGCGAGTTCTTTCATTCGATTGAAATTGGGATTCAGTCAATTGAAATCCTTCCGAGTTCTTTCATTCGAATGAACTTAGGATTCAATCGATTGAAAGCTCAAAATTGGCTGTCATCCGATTGAAAACTCCATTCAATCGATTGAAAGCTGCTTAAACAGGACCCCGAGGCTTCAGTTCTCATTTTCCTCCAGAGGTTTACTATTCCTAGGGTTCCAATCAGTACAGTTATGCATTTCATTCATCAAAATCTCCCAAAACCCTTTTCTCCCTACATTTTCCCAAAATACTACTAGATGTTTTTACAGTCCAACACACAAAATAACACATATATAGTCAAATAATTAACCACATAGACAGTGGGCTTTAGAGTTACCCACTTCCTGTGCAGGTTTGGAGTTGGTAGGTCGAAGGTGGGGAAAATCCTTGTCGCAATGGTATGCTCCAAGAAATTTTCGGAGGTCCGGTAGCGCTCTCGCGATGTGCTCGAACGGCACTAGGAAATGAAAACTGAGAAAAAGTGGCAAAGTTACAAAATTTTTCTTTGTTTCTTGCAGGGGGCCATTTATAACCGTGGCCCCCCCTGATTCCCTTTTCTTAATTTATTAATTAATTATTAATTATTATTATTATATTATTATTTTATTATAGTTATTATAAATATCCTACCCCTGTTCTACTTTAGTCGCCTTTAACCTCTTTTGGCCCACACACGGGTCTCCGAAAAATATGATAAATTTATCGCGATGATCTGTGAATCTTTCCAGTCAGGATGGTGCTCCGAAACAAGGTATCCGAGTACTTGCTTCTATCAGCCGATCCTTCGCAGATCTTTTTGACCTCCAACCGGATTTCCATTTTTTTCGAAACTGGCCTCAAACCTCACGGGGCTTAACGCGGCATAATCTCCTAGCTTTCTCTTCATTTTGAGGGGAACAAGTCTCAGTTTCCACTTTTCCCGTCTCCTAACTCAGTTTATTTTATGATTTTGGCTAAATCAGAGTTAATAACGTCGCACAACTTTTCCTAAAGAAAAGCTGGGATGTTACAGGTAATACATCGTATAACGGCATAGTCCACAGATAAGATAGGTATGAATACGTACCTGAAATTAGAAGATCTGTCGGCGGAACATACATATAAGGGCCTGAATATACACACGTAGCCATATATTATATATACATAAGTATTAATATTATACATACATAAAGTTCACATAATATACATATACATCGGTTAAAGAAAGAAAAAAAAAAGTACGCACACGAGTGGTACTACTCACTTCGTGTGCGATACAAACCTACGGCTACTACTAATTGGTCTGGGGTCCTGGGTCCTGGGTCCTGCCGTCTACTCGTTGTCCTCCTCCTGCTCAGTTAGGTCCTCTTCCTCCTCGCTCGACAAGTCCGTAAGTGCTGAGAAGTCTCGCAGAGCAAACCGGCGCCGTAAAACTGGCAGCACCCTTTTTCTTGCAGTTGTGTGCCGGCCTCGGCCTCTCACTGGGGGAGTGGCAGCAGCGGGGTCGGGAACTGGCTCGATCTCTGGCTCCGGCTCTGATGGAGGCACCTCGCCATCTCTGTCCAGGTGGATGGGATCTCTACTGCTGCTCCCTGGGCGCTCGTCGATCCAGATCAGCCTCATCGGAAAGGACCCTAGAGCTCCTAGTCTCCGTCTGGGGGACCTGTCGGGCTCACCTGGCATGTGGGCAGGGCGAAAGTACACGTCTCGAGTAGAGTATCGGTGCGATAGTTGTGCTTACGCGTGCGAGTGAACAACCATACGTCCTTCCCTGGTGGGGAAGTCATAACTGCAAGCTGGATCCATACACGAGTGGGGGTGAGAACTCTTGGTCCTCAGTGGGGTGTCCCTTGTATCATCAATCGTTTATTTACTCGGGTATCCTCCAGGCCATTCAGGGGATCTCTCATTGAGCATGCTTACTAACATCCTACCATTTATTATCTTCCCTGGGAACCCTGAACATCTTTATCTAAATTAGCTAGGTGACTGGGGAATCTAATCTTGCTTATCTAAGTTCTTGTGCTTTCTATCCTTGACCGTACTGGTATACTACACACATACATGTATGCCGGTGACCTTGCCCTATACGTTCCCTTCGATCATCGTGACAGGGTCGAGACATACTCACATCATAACCATATAGACATGTATGCAAGGTGATCATGTCCCATGCGTTCCCTTTGAGCCTGGTGACGTGATCGAGCCCCATGCGTTCCCTTTGAGCATGGTGACGTGCACAATGCCTGCGTTCCCTTCGAGCCTGCTCTTGCGCACTATGCATGACCTTAACATTTTATTTAACCGGTATCATATACATTCCTTGGCTCCCTTCCTTTGGGCTAAGCCAGATAGGCACGATGTCCTCATTTATTCATAAGCATCTTCATATGCACTTTTATCTTTCTGTACTACTCTTGTTCTTACGATTCATTATTATCTTCATTCATTAGCCTTTAGCATACCGCAACCTCTAGTGATCTATCCTCATGATGCATGCTTTATCGTCCAAATTTGGACTTAATCTTGCTCATTGAATCCCTTGAAACCACTAAAATCTCAAGTTTGCCTGGTTTCATTCGAATACTTAGAGGGGCATTCGAATGAAATCCATACGAGTTCTTCCATTCAATTGAAAATGGGTTTCATTCGACTGAAATCCTCAGCATTCCTTCATTCGAATATTATGGGATTCATTCGATTGAAATCCTGAAATTTCCTTTCATTCGACTGCCTGGGGATTCAATCGAATGAAAGCTGGCCTTTGGCTTTCATTCGACTGAAAACCTCAGGGATTCGAATGAAAGCTTCAAAATTGCATCCCAAGACTTCATTTCTCAATTTTTCACAGCAAACCACTGTTCCTAGGGTTCCAATCAGTACAGTTATACATTTCATTTATCAAAATTTCCCAAAATCCTTTTTACCCTGATTCTCCCAAAAACTCTACTTAACATTTTCATAATCAGAAGTACAAAACAACACATATACTGTTAAAAATTAAACCACATAGACAGTGGGCTTAGGATTACCCACATCCGATGGAGATTCCGAATCGGTAGGTTCGAAGTGGAGAATTTCCTCTTCAGGATGGCGTGCTCCGATGATTTTTCTGAGACTCTGGCATGAAACCTAGATGTGTCAGAACCGGACCAGTGGTTTGTGAAAAGGCTGAAAGTTAACATAAATTTTCAAAAGTTACGTGGTTATTTATAACCACGCACAGTAACCTGTTTTCTTTTCTTTTTCTCTTTTCTTTCTTTTCTTTTTCTTTCTTTAGAAGCTGTTGCTTCCTTTATTATTATTATTATTATTATTATTATTATTATTATTATTTAACTTCCCTTAGAAGCTTAACCCCCTCCTGTCCGGCTCCATTTTCGCTTGATCGCTTTTTGTCCGAAACGTCTTATACCCGGTTGCCCTAAAAATATTTCGGACACGCCGTTGTGATCCATTTATTTTTCCCTTCGGTCCGGGGCAATTTTTTCTAGAGATCTGGGACTTTCTTGCCGAGTCAAGAAATCCCCCGGGCATTTTTCGGTGTTCGAGAAATTTTCGTTCGAGTCGAAACTCATCCGACGACTCTGAAAATTACGGGGCTGCTAAACCTAGCCCGTGTCCTCAAATCCCTAGGGTTTCGGGGCTTAACTCTTCCGACCTTGATTCCTTGGCGTTTCCCGGCCGTCCTCAGCAGCGAAATTAACGGGTTTTCCGCACCCAGGAGCGCGGGATATTACACCTATTGTATTCGATGATTTCCTCGTATGAGCCTTGCATGGTTAGCTACCATTCCGGTAAAGAGCACTGCCGGGTCGATACAATAGCGACAAGAAAGAGGTTGTAACCTAGGCCAAGGTTACATGGGTGAAAGGACTAAAGGAAGAAGGACGCTAACCCGGGTAAGTCGGTATGCGTAAGAGACTCCCAGATTCCCTCATGCACTATATAGTTCTATGTATGATTAAGAGATTGAATGTATGTATATCTGTTCATGCATTATGTATCGTCAAGGGAACGACCCAAGACAAATAGTATGTCTTTAGTAGCAACGTACAGTTAATGAGCACGAAGCCTAAGTAACAACAAGAGTAGTAACCCAATCACCTAGTAATATAGATAAAGCTGCCCAGAGCATAGGACCAGGATAATAAACAGTAGAGGACTAGTTACATACACACTTAGAATACTCTTTGAGCGGCCTAGAGAATAACCGAGGAATAAAATGCCACGATTGAAATGTTGCTCACTGAGAACTTACCGTTCTCACCCCCACTCGTTTATGGCTCCAGGAACTAACGATGAGTCCTACTATGCGAATGCTGTGGAGCCTGAGGAAGACCCCTGAAGAGGCGTGTAGCTGATGATGTATTAGACGTAGGACATAGACTAACGGTGTTGCTATAATCTGTGTATTTGTAATGTAGTATGACTATTATCTGGTGTGTATGTGCATGTATGCAACGGACCCGCTATGTATGTAATGTTATGTATGCACCGACCTAAACTTAAGCTAATGGTAGTATCGTTTGTTATATTACTCTATTGCACTCACGGCTCTTATGTTATGACCCCTACATGTGAGTGAAAATGGAAAAAAAAAAAGGGTCCTTATTTTCTAGAATCAGTACTTTTGAAAACCCAACGAATTTACTAGGAAGTAAACAACCTAGTGAGTATTACGTACGGCTCGACCATACGAAATCGGCTAGGGGTGTTTCAGGAAATGTGACTGCTTCTCTAAGATCTGCATCGTAACCTTACCCACAGCACAGTAGCCAGGACTAGTATTTGCCACGACAACGGAAGAGGCACCGAAGACGAACGATCTCAGTTAGGGTAAGTAGATGGTAATGGATAAAGACTTTAACCGGGAACGAGGCTACCTGAAAATTCAGCAACGCTAGAATTTCGAGGGGAAATTCTTTTAAGGGGAGGAATGTAACATCCCGATTTTTTCCCTTACAAAGATTTCGCACAATAAATAAATGCGAGTCAATTATTAAGACTAGAAAATTAAATTATTAAATTAAATTTCCGTAATACCAGTCAAAATAGTGATTTTGCAATCTCGCGGGATTTCGCGAAATTCGGGTTGATTTTTTATCATCACCGAAATTTATTTATGACTCAAAGGCGTCCATAAAATACACTAATATGAGAATAAATTCAATAAGGCCCAAACAAAATTAAATAACTAATAAAAAAAATTAATCGGTCATAACGGTATGTCTGAAATATTTTTAGGACATCCGGATATGAACACTTAAAGACAAAACGCGATCAAACATGATCGAGAAATAAAGTGACATGGGTTGGGAATTAATTCCCACGCCATTTAAAGGAAAATAAGGGAAAAATTAAAGAAAAGGCAAAAAGGGAAAGAATTAAAGGGATGAAGGGCAAAAAGGGGAAAACAAAATTGAGGATATAAAAGGAAATAAAAATTAAAGGAAGGGCAAAAGGGTAATTGGGCTTAAAAGATAATTTTGAAAAAAAAGAAAAGAACAAGCAAATGGCTTCTCAGGGAAGCCAAAGGGCCACCCCCTAGGGGGCTATAAATACGCATGGCCTCAGTGCCATTTTCTTAAGTTTTCTGGTCTGCTATGTTGTTACTCTGTCCGTTCGTGCGCGCAACGATCGCTCCACCAGACTCGGGAAAAATAGCATGATCATCCTTAAGTTCCCAGGAGTCGTTTCTGACAACTCCCTACCGCGCTTGGAAAGGTGGGTAACTCTAACCCCACTGTCTATGTGGTTGATTTTATGATTGTGTATATGTATCTGTATGTATTTGACTGCAAAACTACTTTGTAGAAACTATAGGGAATAAGTTATGTAGGATGGTTTTTTGATGATTTTGACGTTTAGGAACCATAACTGTACTGATGGGATCACTGGAAAATGAGAAAAGTTACGGTGAGAAGCCCCTGGGAGAAAATGCTCTCAGGAGCCAATTTTACACTAGTTCATTCGATTGAATTCCCAGGAGAATCGAATGAAAGATTTTGGATTTCAATCGAATGAATGAGGATTTCAGTCGAATGAAAGCTTGAGAAGGATTTCAATCGATTGAAAGAATCATTCGAATGCATAAATCCTAATCATTCGAATGCTCACTGAAAAACTTGAGTTTTAACTATGTATGGGATCCATCAGGCACAACTATGCATACCATTATTCATGAGCATCATGAGGAAACGACCATCGTATGTTGTAGGACGACCGTAGATAACTAGAACTACTCACCTAAAGTCCAACAAGATCATAATTGAACCCTAGGGAACGAAGACGAGTTAGAGAGGTTTCGACCCTAGTTGGTGCGGGAGACCTTAGTTAAAGAGTATAGTTATATAATTAGGATGTCCCCCTATTCTCTTGGCACGTCTCACAGACACGCCCCTCAACAATTCGTCAAGCTGGATTGGTTATGAGCAACACAGGTAGAGAGACCTGATTACGATAGCAACGGGCCAAGGCCTGAGAAGGGAAAAGGGCAAGGCCTTACGATTATGAGAACAGGCCAAGGCCTGAAGAAAGAAAGGAAGAAGGGGCCTAGTTAAGAAAATAGTAAAGAGAAGCGCAGTCAAGTCCCAGGGCTGACCAGGTCGAGTCCAAGGGCCGACCTACATGTCCACACCTGATCCAGTCTAAGGTCCGATCCCTCGCCATTCCTGTTAGGGGAGTGGTTGTACCAATCACGTTCGATGTCTTCCTCTTATGAGCTTTATGTGGTGAGCTACCACTGTAACATCCCACTCCTTTCTTAGTGAAAATTTCCCCAAATCACTGTTTGTAGAGCCTTTTGTATGAGTTAACATGTAGAGGTCAGTAGAAATTATTCTGTTTGGTTTTGATAAATTCTGCTGACACTCAAATGATTACTATCGACCCCTAGAGATGGATGAAAAACCTAAAGGGTTGGTAAAACGGAAATCGGTGCAGTTTTAGACGATTTTGCAGACACTAGAACAGTCCCGTTTAGCCCCGTTTAGCTAGTAGAACTGAGCAAAGAGTCCCAAGTCTCTAGAAACCTAACCGGTATTGGGGAAAAGTTACAAACACCTTAGATTAGCCCCACAACCTCATTAGGGAGACTGGGCAATAGCGAAACTACAAGCGGAATGGTGGTCTGCAGACACTAGAACTCAAAAACGTATTAAAGGTACCTATGAAAAATACACCCAGAGAAAAATTCACAAATGCCCTTAGTTGACCTCAATTCCTTGTTAAGGGAAATTCGGGGATCGCGACGGTATGCTCGGAATATTTTTCGGACGACCGTGCGAGATTCACTGGGACTGCGAGTGAAACGGGACCGGGAGGGACCCACATCTGCATTCCCATGTGATGCACGAGATATTTTGAGGAAAAATAATAAAATAATGGTTACTATTTATTGATGTGACCTGATGTGACCTTATAATTATCCAAAAAATTAATTAACTAAGGGTTAATTAAGTTTTTAGTACCTATAAAATTAAAAAGTTTAATTTTAGTCCCTCGGTAAAAGTTTTAGTCCCTGTAAAATTTAGAAGTTTGATTTAGGTCCCTGTGGATGTTTGGGGTTGACGGTGATGACGTGTCAGTTAATGTCACTGACTTGGCGTCCCATGTGGACTCGTCACATGGCATAACCCAATTTTTTTTGTTTGACCCATGACCTGGTCTGACCCGACTCGCTTTGTTTTTTTTAAAATAAACCAATTTAAAAAAAACCTAAATACCCAATTTAAATTGGTCAAACAAAAAAAAATTTCAAACACTGGGTCGGGTCAGACCGGGTCATGGGTCAAACAAAATAACCGGATTATGCCATGTGGCGAGTCCACGTGAGACGCCACGTCAATGACTTTAACTGACACGTCATCACTGACAACCCAAACATCCACAGGGACCATGTAACATCCCGCGTTCCTGTGTGCAGAAAGCCCGCAAGTTTTGCTGCCGAGAACGGCCGGGGAACGCCAAAGGCTCAAGGGATGAAGGGTTAAACCTCCAAAACCCTGGGAATTTAGGGAAACATGCTAGGTTTAGTCGTTCCGTAATTTTTTGGAGTTACCGGACGAGTTTCGACTCGAACGAAAATTTCTCGGATACTGAAAAGCTTCTGTGGGAGCTCTCGACTCGGCGGGAGAGTCCCGGATCTAGGTGAAAAGGGTCCCGGACTGAAGGGAAAAATAAATGGATCACAACAGTATGTCCGGAATATTTTTAGGACAACCGGGTGTGAGATGTTTCGAACAAAACGTAATCAAACAAAAATGGAACCGGATAGGAGAAGTTTTAACTTCTGAAGGAAGTTAAAAATAAATAATATAATAATAATAATAATAATAATAAAAAGAAACTGAAGCAAAGCTTCAGCAAAAGTAAATGAAGAAAGAAAAGAAAAGGAAAAAAGAAAAGAAATAATTTTTACTGCGCGTGGTTATAAATAACCACGTAACTTTTCAAAAGTTACGCCTCTTTCACCAACTGACGATCTTGTTCCGACACATCTAGGTTTCGTGCCGAAGCCTCAGAAAAATCACCGGAGCACGTCATCCTGAAGAGGAAATTCTCCCCTTCAAGACCACCGATTCGGAATCTCCATTGGATGTGGGTAACTCTTAGCCCACTGTCTATGTGGTTTAATTTTTAACCGTATATGTGTATATCTCTGTATAGAACTGTTAAGTAGTATTTTGGGGGGATATAGGGTAAAAAGGGCTTTGAGAAATATTGAGAAATGAAACGCATAACTGTACTGATTGGAACCCTAAGAACAGTGGAAATTGAGAACTGGAGTCTCGAGGAGGCAATTTTTTCAGCGTTCATTCGAATACACAAGGTTTTTAGTCGAATGAAAGCCAAAATGAGCTTTCGTTCGAATGAATTCCTCTGCAGTCGAATGAAAGCCAATTTCAGGAATTCAATCAAATGAATCCCCGAGTATTCGAATGAAAGAATGCTGAGGGATTCAGTCGAATGGAAACCCATTTCAATCGAATGAAAGAACTCCGAGGGATTTCATTCGAATGCCACTCCAAGTATTCGAATGAAACCTGGCAGACTTGAGACTTTGGTGGTTCCAAGGGATCCAATGAGTAAGGAGGAGTCCATTATTGTGTATTAGAGCATGCATCATGAGGAATGGGTTGTGCATAGGTGTTAGGACAATCCTAGAGAAATTAGAGGTCAATCACCTAATGTAAAAAGATAATAATGGAACCTAGGGAACATGTATATAGTTATATGTTAGGAAGCCCTCTCTTGGCAAAGTCTTATAGACAAGCCCCTCACCAATTCACACAGTTGGATTGGTTGATGTGTTACCTCGCTTGTCCCCACCAGTGAGGATTGGTTCGAAGGAGTTAATGACACAAGGAAGGTAGAGGATGGACAAAAAAAGGAGGTAGTAGAGGAAAAAGCGCTAACCCAGCTAGCCAGTATGCGTAAGGAGAGAAAGCGCTAACCTGACAAGCCAATATGCGTGAGAAAAGATGCACTAACCTGGCCAGCCAGTATGTCCAAAAGCGGAGAAGCAAGACGCTAACCCGGCCAGCCGGTATGGGTAAGAGATCCCCAATGCCCCCATGCACTATGTAATTATATATCTGTGATTGAATGAATGTCTGTATATGCGTCGATATATATTTATAACTGTTTGTCCACTATTTAACGTCAAGGGAACGACCCGAGACGATTAATAGAATTGTAACCGAAATGTAAGGTCAACAAGCACGTGAACTTAGTAAGAAAGACTAGTTCCCCAGTCACCTAGCTAACTTGGATAAAGCTGTTCAGGGTCTTAGCAAAAGATAATAACTAGTAGGGTTTGTAGTATACATGATCACTTAGAAACCCCCTGAGTGGCCTGGAGGATACCTGAGTAAATGAACCATTGATAGCCACGGAAACCCACTGAGGACCAAGGGTTCTCACCCCCACTCGGTTATGGATCCAGCTTGCAGCCCGCAAAGGACGTATGGTTATTCACCCGCACCATACAGACACCCTTCTCGAGACGAGCACCTTCGCACCTGTGCGTCTACCGGACGAGCCTGATCATTCTCCTCGACAAAGACTCGGAGCCCTAGGGACATCACCGATGAATCCGATCTGGATTGATGAGCGTCCAGGGAGCAGCAATCGAGACCCGATTCGCCTTAATGGTGAGGAGGAGATGCCTCCATCGGAGCCAGAGCCGACCCCCACACCAGCCCCGACGCTAGTCACAGACCCCGATGCATCTACTCCGACTGTCCGAGCACGAGGCCGCATGACCACAGCTAGAAAGAGGGTACTCTCAGCTCGGCCACGCCGTTTCGTCCCACGCGACTTTTCTACGATGACAGACCTGAGTAGTGAGGAGGAGGAGGAGCCCCTGGAGCTCCTAGGAGACTCTGAGTAGGAGGGCAGACTGCAGGACCAGAGAGTAGGGATAGGACTTGCACCGTACACGAAGCGAGCAGTACCGCTGGTGTACGTAGTTTTATTGTAGATAGCTTAATTGTATATTATGCATGTAAGTCTGGATAGCAACCTAAGAGGGGGTGAATTAGGTTTCTCTTGTTTTTGACGGATTTTGGTTCTTGGAAAGATGCTAAGTAGAATGAAACCCTAATCCCCAATTTATGGACAAGACCCAGCAATAAACCGAATAGATGTTTAAAGTTAAAGCAGCAGAAATTGTAAATTGCTGAATGTAAAGAGTGTAGGGATAAGAAAGATCACACCAGAAAATTTAACCTGGTTCACCTTCAACCACCGAAGGTGTAACATCCCGATTTTTCCCCTTACAAGGATTTCGCGTAATAAACAACTCCGATAATTATAGGTGTCTGTAGGAAGAAATCTGTTTAGTGTCTCAAAATTCTGATGACACTCAAACAGTTCCCCATGGGCCTTAGAATGTGATGGAAAAATCCAACCTCCGGAAAAACGGAGTTCCGCNTATATAAATTTAATTTGAACGACAAAAGCGCATAGAAGCTTTCAATGAGCTTGGCATGGTTGTGACAAAACCAAAGCCGTGTCAAGATCCGAGAAAGCGGTTAAAAAGGCTTTCATCAAATTTGGCGCCGTTGCCGGGGAGTTGCGTCAAAATACAATTGAGTTTTGTTTAGTTAAACAATTGTGAATATTTGTAAAATATTGTATAGTCTTTATTTTCGTTATATTATGTTATTTTGTGAACTCTTATTCTAATCTTATTTGGCGAGTGTACATTTCTTTAGCTCTTACGAGGTAAGGATTCTAAAGAACAATTGCAGTTTGATCCGGAAATTGAAGCTACTTCAAGAAAGCTAAAAAGTAAGAAGAAGAAGAAACTAGCCAAACAAAGAGGAGAACAAGAGGCAACTACATCATCAACTTCTTCAACAAATCAAGAAGAAACCATGGCTGGCAATACTGGAACTGGAGCTGGCACTGACACAGGAGCCAGTGATAATAGGGGATTTGTAAACTTTACCCCTAGAAACATTATTCGAATGAGCAGGACTATTGGAGCACAAAGGCAACCTCAGATGCAACCTGGTTTGGTTCAATTGTTATATGCTAACCCTTTTGCAGGTTTGGATCATGAGGATCCATATGCTCATTTAACAAAATTCTATGAACTCTGTGGGACCGCGGGAACGTTCGAGGCCGACGAAGAATCCATATTTTTAAGGATGTTTCCCCTGACCTTGATTGGAAAAGCTAAAGAGTGGTTGCTTGACCAGGCACAAAGCGTTTTGTCAAACTGGGATCAGTTGGAGGAGAAGTTTTTTGCCAGGTACTTTTCTCAATCTAAATTTATGGATTTAAAAACTGCTATTGCTACATTTGTGCAGGCTCCAGGAGAAAGTTTGTGTGAAGCCTGGGAACGCTACAAATCCATGCTGAGAAAGTGCCCAAATCATGGGTTCGATGCGCGTGCACAAATCCACATCTGTAGGAATGGACTCCAACAACAGCACAAACTGATGCTGGACGCTGCCGCCGGTGGACAAATCATGTCCAAGACGCCGGAGGAGGCCATCTCCATTATTGATTCCATGGCCTTGACGGACCAACAAGGCCAGTACAACAGAGGTCCTAGAAGAGGAGGAGTGCTTGAGCTGGGACCCAACGATGCCATTCTTGCCCAACAAAAGCAACTCCAACAACAGGTGGACGAGTTGAAGAAAGCCATGAACGAATTGCCAAAACAAATTAGAGAAGCTCGTGATGCAAAAAGGCAACAAGTATTTTACTGTGAAATTTGTAATGGCGATCACCCATCCAATGTTTGTCATTTCAGGGAAGAGGAGGTTCACTTCCTTGAGAACCAGCCGCGGCCACCCTATCAAAACAATTTCCAAAGGGGGCCGAATCAAAATTTTAATCAGCCATGGAGGCAAGAGGCTGGACCATCATTCCGAGCCCCGCAACAGCCGTACCAACCACCCCGCCCATATCAGAACCAACCACCTGTGCACTCTAGTTCCAAAATAGAGGAAACGTTCAATCAATTTATGCAACAATCAATGATGAATCAAAAGAACAATGAAGCCTCTATTAGGAACTTGGAGACGCAACTGGGACAATTGGCTACTGATGTAGCGGAGTTGAGAAAGAAAAGATTTACGGCCAATCCGGAGCTGAATCCCAAGGACTCTTGTCATGGGAGGAAGGTTGATGATGAAGAGGAGAGCTAGAAGAAAAATGCGTCGGGCTAACGATGTTAAACAAAGCGCTGTCTGGAAGGCAATCCAGAGATTTTGTAAGTCTTTATTAATTAGTGGTTTAGTAATTTTGAAGGTTAATTAATTTAAGGTGTTAAGAACAATTTTTATAAAATATGGTGAAAAAGAAATAAAAGATTTTCTAAATCATGTAATTAGGATTGAAATTAGAAGTGCTAATCTTTTCAATTAAGCTTAAATTGAAGCACTTTAATTTCAAACTTAATCACTGATTTTGAATCTTTACACTTGTTTAAAAAAAAAAAAGGTGCACATGCTTAATTTGGTAATAGGATTCTTATTTGTTAAAGAAATGAAAATAAATTTTTAAGAAAAGAATCTTTTCAAAAAGCACCTTAAAGTGTCTATTTTGACTCCATAAATCATTGTGGGAAATTCTGTCCACAAGGAGTGGGAATTTCTGTCCACAATGAGTGGGAAATTCTGACCACTTAAGCGGGAAGTTCTATCTGCATGTTGTAGGAAATTCTGTCTACAACAAGGATTCAAAATAAAACATGATGTCTCTAACGCTACTTGGAAGAAAGGAAGTTTTCTTTGACTGTTTTGGCAGGCCGGAGAACAACCAAGGAAGCTTCCTAACAACAAGAAAAGAGAGACACACTTCTAGAGGATGAAGAGCATGATTCCTCAAGAGAGGATGAGTCTCTATCTCCTCAACATCTTGAAGCAAGATGAAGTAGCTTGAGCAACTGCGGAGAAGCTACATCAACAAGGCTACTTCAAGACATTCACCATGAACAGGGAGCTTTTTAATTTTCTAGCACCTTAATTAATTAAATTCCTTAATTAGGTTTTATGCTTAAGACTTGTTTGTTTGAAAACAAAGTAGTAGTTTATTTTACTTGGTTTAATGCATGAACACATATATCATGAATTGAATTATTTCAATATCTATAATAGAATTGTGAATACATAGAAACCATGAACATGCTCATATGCATTTTTGCTTGTTTTCATGAGCATAACCTTGAAAAATGTTTTTAAAGCAAGGAAATTAAACCTTAACCCATGTGAGGGAGTGAGCCCATACACTAAGTGAGATAGAGAGAATCACCATTGTTTTATAAAATTGAATTTGTTTGAGTCTCTAATTTTGATGAATTGTATGGAAGTACTAGGAAATGATCAAGGCATTTTGTTCTGTAGATTTTAAAACCCACTTGGCCAAATAAAGCCCACCATCAATTAGGAACATCCTTTGCTACCCCAATTGAGCCTGAACATGAGAAAATTCTTGTTCATAATCCCTAAGCCTAGAAAGAAAAACAATGACTTCTCTTTAATTAAGAGAGCATTTACAGTTGGATTATATGCAAAAATCTAAGTCAGGGGGAGATAAGGGTGAGCCGAAGTGGAATGTACAAAAGAAGTAAAAAGAACAAAAGCAAGAAGTGAAAAAGAACACATTCTATCCCAAAACAAAAAGAAGAAGAAAAAGGGATAGAAGACAAAAGAAAATCAAGGAGAAAAAGGGTTGAACAAGAAAAAAAAGGAGATTGTTGAAAAAGAAAAGAAGGAACAACAAAGGAGTTGGTTTTCATTGCTCTCTTAATTTGGAAAATTTGCATATCTAGAAAAACCAATGTTCTTTGTAGCCTGGCCCCATTACAACCCTTTTAAAAGTCCTTTGTGATCCTTGCATGACCATACTATGAATCGAATGATGAGACAAGTAACAAATTTACATCGTTGTGATTCAATGGTGATATAGAGCGAAAACACTCACCCCAAATTGGCCCACCGGCCGTTGTGCGCATAAATGATGATTTCCTTGGTGGAAAAGACATTGGATAGAGTGATTTGCTTATGCTATTCAAGTAATTGTGCATATGACTTGTTCAGGTTCTATGGTGTCTCTTTGGTCTAAAGCTTAAACTGTTTGAAACATTTCATTTCATTGCATTAACCGATTGTTAATAAGCATCAATCTCTTGTAAAATAATTCTATTACCTCTTGTTTGAGGACAAACAATGTCTTAAGTCAGGGGAAGTGATAAGTTCCCAAAATACACAATTTTCATCATTCAAAATGGCACTTATTCTCACATATTTCAAAGAATTATCTAACTAAATCTCTATGTTTTGTAGGTTTTAAATATGTTTTGATAAAAGGATGCAAGCATAATTTATGAAGAATAATCCCATGAAGAAGGGAAGAAAAGGGCAGAATTGGAAAAGAGCTTAAA
>QANU01009194.1:2017-33829 GCA_003254905.1 Nissolia schottii
CTCGCCCTATGGCGGCGTCCTCCATATCATGTAAATGTTTGAGGTCTGCTCGCCCCTATGGCGGCGTCCTCCATATCATGTAAATGCTTGAGGTCTACTCGCCCTATGGCGGCGTCCTCCATATCATGTAAATGCTTGAGTCGATACTCATGTTTTTTTTTCCAGCATATAAACTTTTCTTTCTCTTTCTCATATCATTTCAACATATTCTCTTTTCTTTCGTTCTCATGATGCATGGTATCATAACCATTCCTAACATACATATTTACATGCAATGTTCCACATGTATCATCATAACATAACTCATTCATTCATCATATTCTCATAAGTATAAGGGAGCATACTACCACTTGCTAAACCTGACATAGCATATCCAAGCATTCGTTAGAATTTTTATTCACCCGTTGACCGATGGACTCAAAGCTTGACCCTAAAGTTTTTCATAGTTCTAAACCCACTTTTTATGAAAACAAACCCAGATTTTTAATTTTATTAATTGAAATTACAGTTTTGCCCTTTTTGATCAAAAAATCATTTTTTGCCCATAAAAACTGATTTTCCCTTGGAATTTTATTTCTCCATAACCCAATGGACCCAAGACTTGACCCTAAGGTTTTTAATACCTCTAAACCCATTTTTCATGTTAATAAACCCAGATTTTTAGTCCAAACACCTGAAATTACAGATTTGCCCTCTTTTGCTTAAAATACCATTTTTGTCCGGAAAACTGATTTTTCTTTGAAATTTTGTTTCTCCATAACCCGATGGACTCAAGACTTGACCCTAAGGTTTTTGATACCTCTAAACCCATTTTTCATAAAAAGAAACCCAGATTTTTAGTCTAAATACCCAAAAATCCCGAAATGACCATTTTGCCCTTTTATGCCAAAAACCTCATTTTTGTTCTATGTCACCTTTTCTCAAACTCTTCCATGTACTTTCCACTCAAACATACATAGTTTCTCACATCATTTCAACCTCTAGCCATGCTCTAACTTTGCTTTACATTATCACATTATAACAAAATATTTCAAGGCATTAAGCATATAACACATAAACATAAAACACACATAAACATACAAAATCATTCATGAGCTCAAGAGCACTAAAGAATGAGTGAAAGCCTAAGTTACCCACTTGTGGAGTGTTGGTTTGAAGTGGTGTGGTGAGCTTGGGTTGAAGTCCAAGAAGCTTTGTTGCTCCAAAGCTTGAGATCCCCTCCTCTTTCAAGTTGAATATTTTGAGAAAATATGAAGGATGATGATGTTTATTTTCCTTTATGGTGAGTGAAGTAGAATAAGTGAAAATGTGAGGAAACTTGGCTATGGGATTCGGTTTTTGGCTAGGGGAAATGGTGGAAGAATGCTTGATCTCTTGGTGCTTATGGTGGTGTGCTTGAAGCTTAGTTTGGTGTGTATTTTTGAGAGGATGGAGAAGATGAAATGCTCTTGTAAAAATGGGAGAGGAGGTTCGGTCATGGAGGGCTGAATATGAGGGAGAATTGATTTATTTTTGGAATAAATAAAATGTGATGAATAGTGTAAGGTATGGGTGGTAATTAATGAAAGTATGGTGATGGGATGCTTGTAGGCTTAATTTGGGGGATATTTTTGACCAAAATTTCCCTCAAAACCGTGCAGCCCCTTCTCTAATTGCTGGGGAGATTTTATTTTCTCCCGGTCCCGGTTCGCTCGTGTTTTATCGCTCGCAGTCTCGGTGCGTTGCGCACGGTCGTCCGAAAAATATTCCGTTTGAACCGTCGCGATCCTCTAATTCCCACCTACCTAAAGGTATTAATATTTAAAGGTATTTGTGAATTTCTCTCTGGGAGATTATTTTCACGGACACCATTTTGCGTGCCAAATTTCATTGGCAAACAACGGCTGTTCGGTTGTCCGCCGAACTTTCTACCGTGACACGTCCTATTTCCTAGGGATATTTTACCTAAAATTTTCCATCTTAATTCCCTAATCATGCTTAGAAAATTAATTAATTATTTATATTTTATGAATATTTCTCTAACGGAAAATCGGGATGTTACATGTAATCTTGGGGTTCCAATTATTTGCTCCCAATGAATAAACAAAAATAAGGGAAACAGACGTGCCATGTTTTGCATTAGGATGGTCATTTTCACTGAATTATTGATAGCAATGGCCCAAATGTTCAACCACCCGAACTTAGGAAAGGAATCTAGGGGCCTTTTTTGCTTGTATTTCATGGATGGAAGCAACATTATCTATTTTGCTTAATGGGTTTATGTTGGATAAATACTACAACTACTACAATATTATTATTGTTATTATTAATTTATTATTATTATTATTTAACAAATTATTATTATCATAATAATTATTATTAACTTGTACCACGTGCTATTTCTGGAGCTAGTTAGATAGATTATGGCTCCTCATATCATATCCATATTAGATTACCTTAGATTCGATTTTGGCAGAATTTTTAAATATCACCAACATGACAGAGGAGGTGGCAGTTAGACTGTTCAGAATTCATGCTGCTCCTACATATATTAGATCCACACGAAAAGGATAATGAAAATGAAAGAATATTTAGGAATATTTGGATATTTTGAAATTTCTAAAAGGAAGTCTGTGTGTGTGTATAAAACAATATCGATTTATGGAATTTTAAATAAGAAATAAGAATGGATCTGCACTGTGATAATGGTAAAAATAATCTAAAATTAATTAACCTAGAGTCATTAGACTTATTTTTTTAAGCTTATTTTAGCGGTGCTTCTTTAAAAAGCAGAATCAGAAGCTAAAGCATAAATAAAAGTAAATAAATTTTTTATGCTTAGATGTAGTAGTAAAAGTAACTTTTATTAAAATAAAAAATTGTTAAATTATTTAGGTGTAATAAATATAAAAGTATTTTTTTGGTTATAAAATTACAATTGGGACATAAAAATATTTCTTAATAAATATAATATCACTTTGATGCACAAAAAAAAAAATAATTTTAATATATCAATCACTTTTTAATTTTGTACTACTAATAAAGATGTTGGAGAGTTCCAAACCACCCCTTGATCACATTTGTAGTATACCCATATATATATATATATATATATATATATATATATATATTTNCAGTTTTTTTTTATGGTTATATGTGAAAGCAATTTAATTTGCAATTTGCAAAATCTATACTATATATAAAGCCTCTAATTATTTTAACCGCTTTTTTTGTCTCAACATTTGTTTTTCAATTTTAACCATAAATTAAGTTATCTTGAAAAAGCACTTTGCACACAATACAGGGATGAAATAGTCAAATGGTCCACTGTGAAATAAAAATAACCGCCTTCTATGCCAACGTTCAAGGATAGGTTTCAAACTTT
Source organism: Nissolia schottii (assembly GCA_003254905.1). Classification (NCBI taxonomy): domain Eukaryota; kingdom Viridiplantae; phylum Streptophyta; class Magnoliopsida; order Fabales; family Fabaceae; genus Nissolia; species Nissolia schottii. The sequence goes on from QANU01009194.1 coordinate 5,382, forward strand.
CTCATATCTGCATTCTCAATCAACTACCCCATAATCACTCCATAATTACAAACAGTTTTTATACTTCCTCATCCTCTACTATTTGTCTTTTTCTAAAAGGAGATTTACTATTTAGATTTGGCAAACACGAAATGCCTTCAACCCACTAATAATTATAATTCACATGTTCAACATTAGCAGGTACAAAGTACCTCTCCCTCACTAGTAAAAATTAATTTGTTACGCTTGAGAGAGAAGATAAAGTTAGAAAAATGGGGTTTTTTTCTTTTTTGAAATTTTATAAAAAGTATGAGAATAGATTAGAGATCACAATGTTTCTTAAATTTTAAGGAGTGCACTCTTTTTTTCTGTTGCTTCTAATTCTACCGAAAACAAGTACTTATTAAAATAAACAGAAAAATTATTTTTTTCTATATCTAATTTTTTTTAGAAATACAAACAACACAAAAGAAAATAATGGAAGTATTTATTTTATTAAAAACATATTTTTCTCCCACTGGAGGGTAAATTTATGTAAAAGCCAAAAAAAAATAAAAAAGAAATTGTAAAAGTCTATAACTTTTGTTTTTAAATATTTAATTAAAATTTACTTCAATGCATAGGGTTTTCTGAAAAAAAAAAATCAAGCTCATGCTTTAAAAAAACCAATTTTCATAAGAAATCTATTATCTATTTTATATATTCCACTAAAAGGTTACATATTAAAAAAAAATATTCAACTACTAAAAGGATTGTCTCTCATTTGTGGCATCGCCTCATCTATATTCTATATTTACTATTGTTTTATGGGAATTTTGGTCTATAATCACTTATGGATCGTTCACCACAAAAATCAAATATATGTTGTAGAAGGTAGGAATTACAATATAATTCCAATGTATCATGGATCCTTTTAGTGAGAATGTGAGTTTAGAGAGAGATGTTATGAATGATACGTTAAACAAACTTGAAAGTCGTACAGAAACAAGAATGAATTGATAAACAACAATAATACAAGAAATGAAAACAAAAGAACTAATCTTATAGAAATTGAAAGAACATAAAGCAAGTAAATGAAAATTACTTGATCATTCTCTTGCACTCGAAAGGTTGCTATAGACTTCTGGGTGTTTGAGAATTTGCAAGTATATTTTCTTCCGCTTTATTTCATCTTCGGCCATCCTATTTATAAGCTTTAAAGTCTTCATGCATGCTTGTCATGTGTCCCGTGAATGGTTGGTGCTTGCTCCTGCATCTTCATTTCATCCCACCAAGCGAGAATCTCGCGAACCACCTCTCAGAAGTGTACGCATGTTCTCTAATAACCGCTACCCATTATCTGTACATGTTGTGTTCCAAATAACTTCCCTTTCAAATTTGCTTTCAAAAAAGAGACGTCAACAATTGTTTTTTTTTCGTACCTCTTTATAGGACAACGTGAAGGGACCACAACTGCTAATTCTGAAAAAGTATCAAAGTCTCATATGGGGTCGCCACTTTAGATCGACAAGTGATCAACTCTTCTACCAGTCAACCATTTAATATCGTTAGACTATTACTCGTCCATAATATCCATACCTTTAAGATCACCACAATTATTGTCCATTCGTTTGGTCAACGAGTATAGATGTTTGAGTTAGCATTTATTAAGATAGAGCCACTCGGTCCTACCTTATCCTAAGCTACCTTCTTGTTTTTGTCATTTTCTCATATTTTATCTCGAATACCCCTTATCTTAAACCCTCATATTCCCTTACAAATTATTTTGATATAACAATTATATTTTTGAGTTTTATGTTAACATAAGCCTCCGCCCATTATTCTCTCTATTATTCTCTAAAATTCTCAATCTCTATCTATAAATTCTCTCTTTTTCTCTCCGATCTCTTCTAAAATTCTACCAAATTAAGTTTTCTCTTTGAAATTCTCTCTTGAATTTTGTATCGATATCTATAGTTAAATGAAGTATTTTTAAGCGTCATGAGATAACTAATTACAATTAAAAAATTGTTTCGTATACCAAAAAAATAATTATTTCTACTGCAATATTTTTGTTATTCTTTAAAGATTTATTATATATCTCGAACAAATATTTTGACAATAAAATAAAAATAACAATAAAAATTATAAAAATATCAAATATAAATAACTTGTTTAAAAAAATTAATCCGTAACAAAATTACGGGAGAATCTAACATTAAAAAAGTGATGAGCCAAACTGAGAAACACACGTCAGTCTTTGAATTCTCGTATGATTGAACTTCCTCAACATAAAAATGGGATATTTTCCATTTTTATTTATTTTTATTTTTATTTTTTATTTTTGTGGCCATGTAGTTACCAATGTGAATCTCGTTCTGTGCTAGCGATTTTAGAACTGAAGAAGGGAAGCGGGGGCAAGCCTCACCAATTGAGAAATTAATGAGATGTCTAAATCTTCAGCATATTATTGCTATCAACACTACAATATTGAGATCAAGTACTGAGTAATAATCAAAATTAGCTTCTTTCTAAACATCCTAATTATAAGCAGTTATGACTTATTCATATTATCGTACTATAATTATGTGACGCGAGATAGACACAAATATATATATTATATATTGTTAAGGGCTAAAAATCGAAGTCCGGGGAGCTCTAACCTACTAAAGAGGGAGAGAAGCTCAAATTCTCTAAAAGGCTCAAAGAGCCTTTGTAACATCCCGCTTTTTCCCTTAGCAAAGATTTCATAAATTAAACAGGGAAAACAAACTCTCACATAAACTCTCAAGTTAAAAGTGTCTGTAGAAATAATTCTACGCATTTTTACAAAATTCTGCAAACACTAGGATAAACCCTTGTTGTTGTCTTAGTATAACCGCGCTTTCAAAGTATCCGTAAAATGTACGGTTACAGACAAGAATTTGAAAACACCTAAAATGAACCTAGATTATTACTTAGAAAAATTTTGGGATCACAAGGACGTGATCGAAATATTTTTAGAACAGCCGTACGTGAAGTACTGAGACTGGAAATGATAAAACCGGATCAAAATTGATCTGTCGGAGACCTTTAATTCTCGGCCACACAAGTGGCCAAGACACAAGGAAACCACACGGCCAAGAATGGCCCAAGTGTGGTCAAAGGGGTCAAAAGCATGGTGAGTCATATGGTGACTCATGAAAATGACATGTAGCATAAGACAAAATAAGGACATTTTAGGAATTTTGCCCCAAGGAAAAAATTGGAAAGGGGAATTCGGCCATGAGGCCTATAAATACCCCCCTTGGCCGAAAATTTCAAGAGGAAAAAAAATAAGAGACCTTGGCCAAACTCTGCCCGTTTATACATTCAGTCGTTGCACTGTCCAAACCTTAACTCAGAAACTTTCCCTTGCAAAACCTAATCCAAGTTTCCTAAAACCTAACCTCACAAATTCTTCAAGCATCTTAGAGGACCCTCTTATACATCTATTCTAAGGTTAATATCTTAGGCACAACTAAGCAATGTGGGATTCTGCATAAACTGACTGCAGTAAGTGCATAAACGTGGGTAAACTGACTTATCCACTGTCTATGTGGTTTTGCTAGATGAGATATGATGTTAGGATGGCTTTTATGTTACTTTGAAATATATATGTGTGTGTGTGTGTGTGTGTGTGTGTGTGTGTGTGTGTGTGTGTGTGTGGTTGATGATTGTCTGGATCTGCTGGTGCTGTCTGTGATTCTGTCAGAAGTTAGGAAAGCCTAAGCTGAAATTAGGGCTATGACACGATTTTGAAGGGATCTGTAGGCTGAGATTTTTATCATGAAAAAATAATGTTATTTTTGGATTCTACACGAAAAATTGAGTGGGGATGTCAAGTTTTATGATTTTTGGAGTCCTCAATGAATTTCTTAGCAAACAGGCGGAAAACGGGATTTTTAAGAAAAAGGGCAAAACGGGAATTTCACGTCTTGGGACAGAAAAACTAGGTTGGTTTTCAGAAAATATGGGTTTAGAAATATCAAAAACCTTAAGGGCAAGTCTTGAGCCCATCGGGTTTTTGAGAACAAAAATTCCAAAGAAAACAAGGCATTTACGGGGGCGAAATGGTAATTTTGGGAAGGGGTAAAATTGGAATTTCGTAATGCTGAGGTCAGAATCTGAAATTTTGGACATGGGAAATGATCTTAGGACTATCAAAAACCTTGGGGTAAGGTCTTGGATCTCTCCGGTTTATGATCGCTAATTTCTAACAGAAACCAGACGTCTGTTTTGCTAGTTGCTAGGTTTACATTTGTTATGTTTAAGGCATGAGATTATGTTCTTTATATGTGAAGTTAGTGATAGTATATGATTGATGTTATGAGTTATGTGAAGTTAGTGATATTATATGATTGATGTTATGAGTTATGTGAAGTTAGGGATGTTATATGACTACTGTTATGAGCTATATGAAGTTAGTGATATGATACAACTGATGGTATGAATTATGTGAAGTTATATGTTATATGATGTGATGTACGATGAAGACGATGATATGAGGTATTGAATTGTGCTTATATGAATTGTTGTATCAAAGATCGACTGTGCACATGATGATGAGAGAAAACCCCCTCTAAAAGGGCCTAGGCTCGATTTTTGGAGAAAGGTCTTAGTCCCGGTCGAGTCTCAGGTCCAACCCCAACGCCATCCCAGGGTGGTAACCTCGGTCGTGGTTGGCGATTTACTCATAGTCCAGATCATTCAGGTTTAACACTACCTAGTCGCCACGATGCGGGCTGTAAGCGTGGTTATAGCTGTGTGGCCACTGCTATAAGGGACGAGGGCGAATATGCTTATAAGGCCAGCCTTGTAGAGCATACGTATACGTGGATGCCAGCTGAAGCTTATACCAGTTTTCAGAAAATGAGATTCTTGCAGTAGTGTAGCTATGTGAATTGTATGACAGTATATGAGTTAATGTAGCTATCTAAATTGTATGGCAATATATGAGTTAGGAATGAGCTTAGCAGACAGATGACATAGATAATGAAGAGTAGGTTCCCTATCGCCTAGTAATATAGATAAAACTGCTTAGGCTTAGCTTGGATATTACTAACTAGTAGGATCATAGTACAACAGTGACACCTAGAGACCCTTGAGCGGCGGAATCATAATTGAGTATGAAACGAGTTACGACGATTAAGGTTTCCCACTGAGAACACAGTGTTCTCATCCTTCACTCCTTTATGGTTCTAGGCGAGCATGATGAGAATGCAGAGGACGTCAGAGCAGTGCAAGCAATACAAGGACGAGTAGCATTAAAGAAGATGGACAGAGGAATAGGGAAATCAGAGCTACGATAGAGATATCACACTAGTCCTTAGTCAGTAGGTTATATGTTTGTACTACTATGTAACTGTACGTAACATCTATAATATTACATGTGTAACTATTTGTGAATATATGGCATGGACCTTTAGTTTTTATGAATATTGAATATACCTAATTAATATTAGTTAAGTATGCTACATTACCACCACTCACAATATATGCTCATATTTTATACTATGATGCATATAAAGCAAAGTTGAAATTGGTCCATATTTCTCGGTAATTGTATTTTTAAACTCATAAGCAGGACTAAGTACTATCCCAACCAAAAGAGATAACAACCTAGTCTGTAGGTTTCCGACTTAAGCGTGGACTAGCTAGATAGGGTGTTTCAGCCTTCAGGCCACTAAGGAGTAGGAGAGGCCCTCCTCACCTGGTCACACTACTGGTCCAAAGAGAAAGAGCTTCATGAGGCATAAAGGAGGATAATGTCGTAAGCCCAAGACTCTGAGTCTGGTCTTGTAACATCTCAATTTTTCTCCTTACAAAGATTTCGCATAATTAATATATATGCAAGACAATTATTTGGACTGCAAAATTTAATTATGAAAATTTATTTCTCCAAAATACCAGTCAAAATAATGGTTTCATGATCTCGCCGAATTTTGTGAAATCCAGAATGATTTTCGGTCCTCAACGAAATTTAATTACGACTCAAAGGTATCCGTAAAATACCCTGTTATGAAAATAAATTTACAAAAACCTTGAGTTGACTTAAATTCCTGATAAGAAAAATTAGTAGATCACAACAGTGTGTTTAGAATATTTTTAGGATTTCTGTACACAAACAGCTAACGACCAAACACGATCAAACATGATCGAAAAATAAATCACATGGCCAAAGGCCATCAGCCATGCTCTTTTACGTTTCTCACCCACTCATATACACTAAGCATGGTCAAAAGTCAACAATGCATATCCTAATCCATTCTTATCTTATTTTCTTTCTTTTTCTTTTCTTTTTTTATTATTTTTCCCTTAAAATTGCCAAGCCACTGACTTGGGCTAGCTATAAATAGCCCCATTGTGGCCTTTATGTCCTCACTTCTATTTTTCATATGTTTCCACCTAAAGACGCTTCGTTTGTACACTCTGTCGTTACGCTGTCGGACTCAAGAAAAATAGCAAGATCGCACTAACGTTCGTGGGAACACTTTCTCACAACTTTCACTAACAACCGACAGGCTTAGGAAGTGGGTAACCCTAGCTTACTCACCTCCTTGGTGATTTGTACGTGTTATGTACATAGTATAGAAAAGTATAACGTAGTAAATATGATGTAGAAAATATCATCGTTATGTTGTATGAATGATTTTATGTGTTTTTGAAGTTAGAAATATATTATTGTGACTGTTGGAACATGTGGGAGAGCCTCAGTCAATGAGAAAATAAGGGAAACAGGCAAAAAACTACGCTGTGAGTGAGTCTGACGCAAGGTCATTCGAATGACCAAGCATAGTCATTCGAATGACCCTGAATTTCACTCATCCATGAGCAAATTTGCCAAGTCATTTGAATGACCTAGCCCTAATCATTCAAATAACTCATGATTTTTACAAACAGAGAGCTAAATTTTCAAGTCATTCGAATAACTGAGTTAGGTCATTCGAATGACTCATGAATTTTACCAACCCGAGAGCCAAATTTCAATGTCATTTGAAAGAACTGCCTAGGTCATTCGAATGACCATTGAGAAACTTAAGTTTTAGCTTGTCCACACATTCCAACAAGCACTAGGCCTCTGGAAATGATTACAGAGTTATGTGTTGTATTTGTGGTAACATGCATCATGAGGACTCAATCGTCACTAGGGCTTTAGCACGATTGTAGATAACTAGAAAGCAATCACTTAATGTTTTTAAAGATCATAACTGAATCCTAGCTTAAAAAGTGATATCTTAAGGTGGTTCCGACCACAGAGAGTCCAGTGTACCTTGAAGAAAGTACATAGCTATATGATTAGGGTTATCCCCTCTCTTGGCACGTTTACAAGAGATCCCCTTACCAGTCCGGCAAGATGGATTGGTTAATGATATGAATGCAGGCTTAGACCTGATTTTATGATGAAAAGAATGGAAAGATAAAAAGAATGAATGATTCAAGGACGTGACGTCACAAAGTCCCAAAGAGTAATAAGAAAGTAGACTTCTGGTAGCGTCGATAGGGCATGCCAGCAAGGGAAAGTACATTTCTAGTAGCATCGATAGGGCATGCCAGAAGGTACCCTCCCGGTCGCGTCGATAGGGCAAGGCGAGGAAAGCACAAGTCCACTCCTGGTGGCGTCGATAGGGCAGGCCCCTCGCCATCCCACGAGTTGGATGGTTATTCCCTACGATTAATCAATGAATTATGCCGTCGTGTAATCGTGGTTAGCTACTACTCAGGTTATAGCGCTGTCTAGTCGTCAACGATACGAAAACAGAAAAAAGTTGTAGCTAAACGGCCACAGCTACAAAGGAGGCAGACTTAATGTAACAACAAGGACGTAGCCACTAGGCGCGTAAGAGAATCCCAGATCCCCTCATGCATTAGATATGTGATGTATGTATATATGTATGTATGTATGTATGTATGTATGTAAGTATGTATACAACATCAATTACCGTCAAGCGGGCTCTCGAGACAGTCTATATGAACGATACAAAACGACACGACTATGTGATCTAACATCACGAGACTCGAGCGAACAAAGTTAACAAGCACACATCCCTAGGTAATGCAAAGCTTAGCGATCCCCAAATCACCTAGTAAACTAGATAAAGCTACTCAGAACTAGGGCTGTCAAAATGAGCCCTGCTCGTGGGCCCAACCCATTTATCCGGTTAAATGGACGAACTTTACATGCAAAAAATAGGTCCGCGAAAATTTGAAAAAAATTGGACCGGCCCGTTAGGCCCGCATGCTAGCCCGTGAGCCCGTGAAATTTTTTAAAAATTTTTAAAAATTTTTTTTGATTTTTTTTGAATTTTTGAATTTTTTTAAAAAAATAAACGAACTGGCGAGCTGGCCCGTTTAGGCCCACAGACCAACCATAAATGAGCTGGACCCTAAAAATATGCATATTTTTTGCCTGGTCCGTTTGACAACCATACTCAGGACTAGGACAGATGGTAATAATCAGTAGGGACTTTAGTATGCATGACACAGAGATCTCCTGAGTGGCCTGGATCATAACCGAAGTAATAAGAACCCTTCTGCTAGAGGTATCCCACTGAGAACGTAACGTTCTCACAACCACTCGTTTATGACTCCAAGAACTTAGGATGAGGAATCTGCAGAGCAGTGGGAGGAGCAGTAAAGGGCCATTACGTGAAGCGGTGCACTGAAGCGGATCGGTCAGGAAGAAGTTTGGTAGGGGCTAAAGGAATAGGGTACCAGTTAGCCCTTAAGTTTTGTAGTCAGATATTGTATTTTAACGGACATGATATGTATATGTTGATATTATAGTACTTATGTAAATTCTGGTAATTATATGTGATGGACCGTACGTTTGTTTGCCTGTTTGATTGTTTTATGTTTGATTAACAACTATTAAGCCCAGGGCTCTATCGTTTGTATTATATGTCCTATCCAAAGCGCGGCTCATATTTTATATAGTTAGCCATGAAAAGAAAAATTTTGAAATTGGTCCATATTTTCTTAACCAAGTATTTCCAAGAATAATAAAGGAGTATCAGTATTCCTACCAAGTAACTAACGACCTAGTGAGCATTGCGTACGACTTAAGCGTAAGCAATTAGTTAGGATCTTACAGGTCCGACCTAGAAAAGATAAAATGAGGGAGCCGCGACTTCTCCTCCCCCAATCTACAACTAACTCCTAGATAAGCGGGGAAAGATAAGTTAGGGTAGCGGTTATGCGAAGTCCCCTCACTTTATATCTATCCTAGCATCCTAACTCATATATAAGGCACATGACCTCAAGTCACTAGGTATCACTCATTCCCTTCCTAGAGAACTCACCTAATAATTGTGCTTACTTGAGTGTCAGAATGCCTTTACAGGTACACTCCGCCGCCGCACTCTCTCTAAGCGAGGAACCCGTTTGGAGCTTCTGTCTAAGAGGAACCCGCTTGGAGATTCTATCCAAGCATTGGAGCTTCCGTTAAGGCGTCTTCCTCACTCTCTACTCGTGTTCAGGTAACTTCGTTCCCTATACGAATTACTCACGAACATATATGAGTGTGGTCATCAAAATTTTTAAAGTCCAATTTAAGTGTTAGTGTTTACTTATCTCTTCATGAAACATTGTAATATATGTAGTGGAATAATTAAAAAATACGAGAAGATTCATGTATAATTTTACATACTTACAGGTTAATTAACCACATTAATCCTCTTCTGTTCGGTGTAAAGATAAGTAAACAGATACCTCGATGATTTATATATATATATATATATATATATATATATATAGACACACACACACACATGCATGGTTATTAAACTCTCAAGTCAACTCGTAAACTCTTACAAGTTTTCGATTTCACTATACAAAACGAGTTAACACTCATATAAACTCTTTTTTGGTAAACTCGTACGAGTTTAAGTAAACTCTCGATTTTACTAGCAAGTTTATGAGTTAAAATCTACCTACGAGTTTACGAGTTTACCTCAAGATGTATAAATTCAGTAACATTTTTAGATACTTAGTTGACTTTGTGTGTGTTAGACAATATCTACTGAGTTTACTAAGACGCTTTTATATATTTATCATAATTGAGTTATGTTTTATCAAACTATAAAGTAATACATGTATAGAATAAAGTATGACATAACTAAGTGTTATGCATTAAGGTATATTTTATGATATTTTTTTATTTATTTTATTTTAAAGTTAATATTATTCAATGTTAATTTTGAATGAAAATTTTAATCTTATTTAGTTCCTAGTTATATTGCTTATAACATATATTTTTAACATATGTAAACTCTTACGAGTTTACGGTTCGAGTTTGTTGAGCCTTCACGAATTTACTTAAACACTCGAGTTTGACAATATTGTGTGTGTGTGTGTGTGTGTGTATATATATATATATATATATATATATATATATATATTACTTGATTGTTCTATTAATAAAAAAAAGGGCTAAATATGAACAAAAGATCTTCAAGGAATCTTGTTGAATCGTAATAAATTATGGCATTCTATCACACCTGTGATGTGACAAATCAAATAAATATAGTACTGCAGAAAAAAAAAAACAACCTTGATAGAACGATAAAAGAGTTAAAAACGTGTGAACACACACATATATTTGAATCTTGATCATTTCTACATGCATTCAGGGCATAAAATATTTTACCGACCATATACATATATAAGGTCACAAAAATGTACGTGATATAAATAAATAAATGCTGATAATACATGTAGCGCACGAGAAAAATACAAAAGGATTTTCATCATTGAATCAGAAATTGCACTAACCGTAACTTTTGTCCTTAATATAAAGGACACTAAAAGTGGTGGTCCATTTATAGCTGTAAGCTGCTTGTTTGAACTTAATCAAAGTCCACCTTACGTACGTAGCTCTGGGGCATCCAGAAGAGTCCAGATGAATGATCAAAATGTCCCAAAATATCTTTGCTTTAATTAAATCATTTCTGAGAAAAAAAATGTCATTTCTCAATCTATAACTCAACACACCTACCATGCATTTTTAACAAAGTTCATTCCAATTTACCACCCCAAATTAGCAGGGACGGTGTGTTTATTTTAAAATTGAGCTGTATGCAACATGGTGCGTGTATAATCAGAAGATGATTTTGGTTAAGATGGTTCTTCCACGCTGTCTCCGGTCTAGCTTGATATTCCAAGCTTTTATTTTATTATTATTATTGTTTTTTTTTATTTATAGATAAAACGTTCAAATAAAAAAAAACAAAAAAAAAAAAGGAGAACCAAATAAACTTTAGCTCAACCTAGCTAAAGCTTATTTAACTGAGTTCAATTTATTATAAAATTTTACCTGGTATACTTTCCAAATCAAATTTAAATCATACTTTGAATTAACATGTTGAACTCGGATTCAAACAATTATTCAGAAGTTATATTTATTTTTTTTCATAATTTTTATACTTCAACTAATACATTTACGTAACATAATGTTATTTTAATATTAATATGATTTATTTTAAAATATATATTATAAAATATATCTTAAAGTTTGTTTCTTATTTAAAAATATTATGACTTTATTATTATAATATTATAATGTACTAATTTTTAAGAGTAATGGTAAAGTTAGTTATTCAATTTGACTCGACCATTAATTAAATTATTGCTAAACTGATTAGAGCTTAAAGAATTAATCCAATCAAACCAAAAAATTGAGTCAAGTTCAAATTCGATCTAACACGGCCTCAACCCAGCCATGTACACCCTAGATTGAAAACAGATGCCTTCCTATAGTTTTTGGCAATGAATAAGCCTGTACTACTTCCATATAGGTAGAGCGCCTCAATGTTGAAAACTCCAAGGTCGGTGTTATGCTGGTACTAATGCTAGGAAATATGTGGCCAAAAGTTGAGATAATGAATCATAATTAAAGCATCTTCTTCCCCCAATGTCGAAAACTTCAAGGATGGTGTTATGAAGATATTAATTAATGCTAGAAATTTGTGCACAATAGTTGAGATGATGCAGCATAATTAATAAATATCTTGTTTTTCGTACTTCCTTCAACAACTTTTTACATTCTATTTTAATTGTCTAAAATTAAACATTATATCTATTATACTAATAAATATTTCACTATAAAACTAATTTTATTTTTAATAAAAAAATTATTTTTAATATAATTATTATTCTCTTTACATCTACTATGTTAATATATAAATTTTTCACTACAATTAAGGGTATAAATAAAAAAACAAGAAATAAATTATACCTAGATATTATAAATGGACAGTAATTTTAAAACCTTAAAAAATAAAAAATGGACAATTAAAACCATTACTGGCAGATTTTATTGACAGATATATCTGCCGACATTATTGGCGGAATTTAAGTACGTTACCCACTAGTAAAGTCATTTTTCGACAATATAAATGTTGAAGCTATGGATTGTGTCGAGCGATTCTTTGTCCTAATAAGTTGCAATGCTCACACACACATATATACATACATAAGAGAAATCAAAACAAAATAGTTTTTCACGTTTTAAGGTTTAATTAGCTATGTATAGATTCAGGGTTTATCATGAAAGTTTAATGATCGGGCGCAACAATTAACTTATTAATTGGTAATTATGCACACTCACATTGTTGATGCATGTTTAAATAATAATTAACATGTATGTACAATATTTGTTAATTTATAATTATTGTAATATTATATAAGGTTTTGCGGAATTATTAGTCTATATGTAAAAAGATGATAAAAGTGTACTTAGACAATTTTAGATTGCATAGATACATGTAATTGCTTATTAATATGACCTTACTTTTTCTTATCAATGAGGGTTCATTTAATTTCTCTAGGTATTCATTTAACATTAGGGTTTAGGGTTTAGTTATTTATTAGAATATATAGATGATAGCTAATTAGCTAATTGTTAGTGGTTTATCAAGAGCCTATATATAGGCCTACACTACTTTTAATTTGTATCAACTTTCTCATTCTCTCAATTTCATTTTACACATTCAGTTTCATTTTCTCTCTTTTCTCTCCTGGTACCATGGATTCCAACATGGTATCAGAGCCTTGGCATCCACCCTAAACATTTCGCTGCACTCATTTTCTTTTTCGTTCTTTCATTTTCTTTTGTTTTCCTTCATTTTCTTGCTTTCCAAACACTATTTTTTTTAGCTTTCTTTTATTTTCTCAAAAAAAAAAAAAGAAAGAAAGCACACAAAAGCAGAATCAGAACGTTATCTCTCCGTATTCTTCCTTTCTCTTTGCAGCAAAATTTTTTCTCTCTTTCCCTTTCTTTCTCTGATTTTTTTTTTTTTGCCAAAATCCCTCTCTCTTGATTTCAAATCCCTCGCTCTCTCTCTAGTTGTGTTTCCCTCACAGATCTCGCTCTCACAGCGGAAGCAGAAGCGGCGGACAGCGACAGCGCGTCGATTTTACGCAGCGCAGTGGTTATAGCATGGTTTCCACTGATAGATTTCAGATCTCAAGCATATCTCCTCGTCGAAGCTTCTTCTTCTGGTCGAAGTTCTTGCTCATCTTCGCCTGCTGGTGGTACAGCACAATCAGGTACCTGTTCGCGATGTTGAAGCCTGAGAGATGATCCACGGCGGTCTTCGCATCGTAGATGTCCTCGTACACGACGAACGCGGTGCCGCCGTGTCCTTGTTCTTGCCGAGTCGGATCTGGCGAATCGCGTCGTATTTCCCGAAGATGTCGTACATCTCCTCGCTCGTGATGTTGAGAGGTAGGTTGCGGACGTAGAGAACGCGGTTCTCCTCGGAAGGTACCAGATCTGGTTTCGGTTTGTTTCTTGTTTCCAGATTTGTGTCTCTGCTTTCTCTCTCTCTTTCTCGAACTCCGACGACGTAAGCGGCGACGTTCTCGCCTCTAAAAGTTGGTAGAGATATTGGATCGGATTCAGATGATGATTGAACGTTGGAAAGATCTTGTTGAGTTTTCCTTCCTTTTGAGTGGCATAATTCACTCACACACCTGCAATCTTTCTGGATTTTGGAGTGGCAAATTTTGCTATTGATTTTGCCTATTGTTCAAGAAATTTCTATTGGAATTCATCAAGTTCTGGTGCTGGTTAGTTCAGATTTCCTGTGATGATATTCTGCTGTGATGATTTTGCGGTTGTGATTGTGATTGATTCTTCATGATCTTCAATTTTGTTTTGTGATTACATCACTCACACTCAATTACAATTGATTTCCTCACTGCAAGCTTCAATTGTGATTAGCTGTAATTTGTTACCTGTGTTTGCTGTGGCTCTTTGGTGATTGATATGGTGTAACATTCTGTCAAGCATTGGATGACGAAATGTTGTGGATAAACATCATGGAGCTGGTTTTGGTACTATTGGATTCTGGTGGATTTAGACTTTAGATGGAGACTTTAGTTTCTAGCTTTGATTCTGGTTTGTTAGCCTACAAATTTCTGCTTTGTTAGCCTTGTGTGGCTTTGTTTTAGATCAGTGTATGACATGGCTAAGCATTGGTTCACACTCTGTTAGCCGTATGGCTTTATGTTTGCTTCTGCCGAGTGGGTGGTTAAGCTTTGGATATGATGGGACCATTTGCTTTTGCCATGTATTGCCTGTGATGACATTTGATCATTGTTCCTATGTTGAAACCGTTTGCAACCGGTGCCGTTGAGACGTTGGAGGAAGGTCGAAGGGGCTTCAGTGAAAGTCGAAGACAGGAAGGTCGAAGGGGCTTCAGTGAAAGTCGAAGACTTCCAGGAACTAGGAACTTCGGTGGTTGCGGCTGGTTTTCAATCATTTTCTTAGCATTGTGTTGCTCTTTGATTTTTCTTTGTATCGTTGTTTCCAAGCTGGACATGTTAGTGCACATGGTCCAACTTGCGGGGGGGTATTAGAATATATAGATGATAGCTAATTAGCTAATTGTTAGTGGTTTATCAAGAGCCTATATATAGGCCTACACTACTTTTAATTTGTATCAACTTTCTCATTCTCTCAATTTCATTTTACACATTTAGTTTCATTTTCTCTCTTTTCTCTCCTGGTACCATGGATTCCAACATTATTATCAATGGATTGATAAAATTAGCGGTAGATTTATCAGCCGATACTCAATTTGCCATTGAGCGGTAAATTTCTCGCCCAAACGAAATGTTGCATTTCTTTTTTGTGATTGTTGTTGGATTTGGTAAGCTTGTCGGCAAATAAATCTGCTGGTACTCATCATCACGTCTTTAAATACGAGATTCTCCCCTTCTTTCTTATTTTCCATACCCTCTCCACTCTCTCCACCACCTACCATGTCATGCCCCAACTTAGGACGTGATCGCACGTAGGGCTACTGCCCTACGGAAGCTTTGACGTGGCATACTAACGTACATGAAATGTTTATGAATAAATAAGTAAATAAATAAATAACTTTATAAAATAACTAATTTCATATAACTGGTTTCAATTTAACAATAGATACTGAGTTACATAGTGTCCAAAATCATAACTAAATATAAAATAATAAAATGAGGGCTCATGTCCTAAACATCTGGAGCATATCTAACATGACTCTAGTAGACCCCACTGCAAAGCAGAGCTTACCACTCATGCTAAATCCTCGCTTCTATTGGATGGGGGGATGTTCTCACTATCCTCTACTGTATCTAAAAAATGATATTGACAAAGGGGTGGGTTTGTCATCTCAATAGTGGGTACCTCGGTACTACACAAATAACATATACTGCATGTAGTCATAGCATTTAGATATACATATACTGAATGATAAATAAAACATAGAAGCTGAAGTAAATATGAATAAACTGCTGTAAAGAAAATATGATCTGTCTATAGTGTGTGCCCGCCTCCTAGCGAAGGAGCGTAAAGAAAGATGCCTCTCAATCCTCGATTCAAGGGAACCTTGGGTCGACCTTGCTTTATTAGGATAAATCCTAGTGGTTCAGTTACGCTCAACCCAGATACCTGTAAGGGTACGCATACCCTAATATGAGGAGCCTAGTGCTCATATAATCTGAATCTGGAAAGGCACGTATGCCATAATCTGGGGAATTGGCCCTCAATACTATCTAATTCTGAGTCTGATCTTACGGGGCTGTCAACCCTGTAATTCTAAGTCTAGATGCAATTGGATTAATTTTGGGGACAGAAATACTACTTACTTCCATACCAAAGCTGTGGGTAGGAAGTAGAGAAACAAGATTGGAATGCTTAAAAATGCTTTTGTGGATTGTGATAATATGACATCTCTCAAGGCCATGGGAATCCAATTTCTTTCTGACTTGTGCAAAGATGACATTGATTATGTTGAGTCTCCTATCAACGCCGGGCATTTCCTAGTCTTTCTCTTGGTGAGGTAGAGGATTTGGTCAAGTCGGTATCTGATGAGGAAATTTGTTTGGCTGTGTTCTCTATGGGTAGCCTAAAAGTGCCTGGTCTAGATGGTCTCCTCCACTATTCTACTAGAAGAATTAGGAGGTAATGGGGATTTCGCTCATCCAATGGATTAAGGATGTTTTTGCTAATCCGGATATTATTGGTAATGTTAATGGCACCCATACCCTTATTCCTAAAGTTGATATTCCTGAAAATTTTGCTCATTTTAGACCAATCTCTCTTTGTAATGTGAATTACAAAGTTATTACTAAAATTGTAGCTACTAGAATTAAAAGTGTGATAGAGAATCTGGTTAACCCGACTCAAAGTAGTTTTATTCCTAATCGTTTGAGCTCGAATAATATTCTAGTTGCCCAATAGGTCATTCATTCAATGAAAACCAAAAAGGGAAAAAAAGGTTTATGGCTATTAAGTTCGATATGGAAAAGCTTATGATAGGCTCAAATAGGATTTTATTAGAGATACCTTGCATGACATTGGTTTCCCTAATGGCATGGTCGATCTTATCTGGCACTGCATTTATTCTAGCATAATGAGTCTTATTTGGAATGGAGTTGCGATTAATAGCTTCAAAGCATCTAGGGGTGTTAGACAAGGGGATCCTCTTTCTCCCTACCTTTTCGTGCTACTGAGAAGTTATCTCAAATGATTGACGTTGTTGTTGATACTAGTTCCTAGGAGCCCATTAGGCCGTCAAGGTCAAGATCAAAGCTTTCACATCTCTGTTTCGTAGATGACCTTGTACTCTTCGCTGCTGCGACCATGGACTAGGTTGAAACCATCAAAGGTATCCTTAATTTATTTTGTGCTAGCTCTGGTCAAAAAATTAATTTAAATAAATCTTGTGTTTTCTTTTCGAGAAATATTAACCATGGCAGGAAAAAGGAGCTTAGCAATGTGTTGGGGGTGACACTCACTTCTGATTTGGGGCGCTATTTAGGAATACCTCTTCCTATTAAAGTGTGTTACATGATTGACCAGATATGTCACAAATTTATATGGGGAGGGACTTTAGAGTATCGCAAAATTCATTGTGTAAGTTAGAATAAAATCTGTCATCCCAAAAGTAAGAGAATCCTGGGATTTAGAAAAGTTAGGGACTTAAATGGGGCCTTTCTTATGAAGCTTGTCTGGGGTCTTGTCACACATCGAGAAATGTTATGGGTTAATATCATCTGTGTCACACCCCAACTTAGGGACGTGACCGACACTCAAGGGACCAGTTTCCTTACGGAAGCCTCTGGAACGTTTTTCTTAAAAACATGCACTTTAGCTTTAATTAAAACAAATAAAACTTTATTTTTCTAAATAAATATAAATTCTTTTATATTAAACATAAATATACATGATAAAATACGCGACTGGTTCAAAGATCCTGCCTGTATACTAATGGAGCACTCTAGACGTGACTTGATTACAAAATAAAAATAAACTAACAATTCCTATAGGTAGCTTCACCTCAAGGTGAACTGCTGACTCTTGGATTCTGAAGTCGCTACACTAATCATAAACTCCATGCTCTACTACACTGCATCGTAACCTGTAATTGGAGGGGGAGTGTTATGGACTGGGCCACAGCCCATTCCGCGGAAGCTAGACACCCGACCCACCCGACCTGAGAACCATCCTGGCACCGAAAGCCCATCCCTTGGAAGACGTGGTCGATCCGTGTTCCACGCACTTCCGCAGCGCGATCATCTCCCATCATACCAGCATTCTCGGAATAAACGAAGCACTCTCTCCGCGGACAGTAAGGCGTGTATTGAAGCCTATCGTCGACGCCCAACAGGTACATAAAGGAAATCAAGCACTCAGGTACGGGGACCAAGAACTTTACTTTCTCATATCCTCATCTCCTACCTCGACTGACTTTGGCATCGGAGTCCTTGTAGGTACCCCGCCAGCCCAGGCCACACAACAGCCCCAGACCTTGTCCGTGGAGCTCCGGAACCCAAAAGTAACCCTCTGGTACATTTGGCGCCGTCTGTGGGAACTTTCTCCTCTTAAACATTCCCATTTCGGGTTCTGAAGCACCAATTCCCAATATGCCTCCCAAAACCAGAAGAACCTACCGACTAGTAGCATCATGTGACACCAGAGGTTCCATCTCTGTCGACAACAATGCCACAGTACATCCCACGCTTCCGTCTCCTGACCATGGGGTACCCAATCATATCGCACCTTCCCCACCAATAAACAACAATGACGCTACCCCCCTAACCTAGAAGACATCGTCCGGTCCCAAGCAGCTAAGATTGAGAAACTGGAGGCAGCGCTATCAGTATTAGCCCAGGCCGAAGAGGAACGGAAGAAACAGAAGGACATCAGAGCTTCCGCGGAGAAAGCCAGAAAAGAGGCAGAAGAAAAACGCAAACAGGTGATCTTAGAAGCTCGAGACAGGGAGCGCCTCATTGACGGTCTTAACCGCGGTGATGGGCCTTCCGAAGAGGATGAAGGTCAAGGATCAGTTTACAAAGCTGCTGAAACACAGCCGTACAAGATACGAGGAGCAACAAAGAAAGCGAAAGGTAAGGACAACCACCCCTTCATTGATGAAATTCTTAATGCATTGCCATTACCTGGGTTCCGCCCTCCGACTGACATGGAACCCTACGACGGAACCACTGATCCGCAGCACCATTTGGACGCCTTTGGCCATCGTATGATTTTAGACGGAGCCTCCGACGCTATCCAATGTAAGTCGTTTCCTGTGACTTTAAGGAAGGGTGCACTTATATGGTTTAATGCTTTGCCCCCAAAATGCATTTGTTGTTTCGACGACCTGGCCGAGCGATTCTCAGCCAATTTTACCACAAAAAGGACGAAACCCAAGACGACTGTAAGCCTTTTGGGAGTTATACAGAAAGAAGAGGAAAATCTTCGCAAATATCTTGACCGGTTTTATGAAGAATGTGCGCAGATAGAGGATTTGCAGCCGCAAGCTGTATTAATGGGCCTTACGAACGGCCTCAGAAAAGGAAGCTCGTTTGCAAAGAATTTGTCCAAGAGGCCTCCACGGAGCCTAGTGGAAATCTAAGAAAGAGCGGAAGAATATCTTTTTCAAGAGGAGGGTATGGAAGCAGTAAGGATTGATCCTACCCAGGATGGAGGGGATAACGCCAGAAGAAAGTACACGAATAATTAGCCACCGCGGAGTGATCGTCCTCAGATAAACAGACCTAGAATACTCAAAGAAGGAAGGTACACAAATTATACCCGACTAACAATTTCCCTCACACAGCTATACAGGGAGATTCAGAATAAAGATGGATTTCCCCGGGCCAAACCAATCCGCCTGAGGCCATGAACGGATACATCCCTATTCTGCACCTATCACGATTCCTATGGTCATAGCACTGAAGAATGCATAGATCTGAAGGATGAAGTAGAATCATGGGTCCGTGGAGGAAAACTAGAAAAGTATGTGATCCAAGAAAGGAAGCAAAAAATGGAAGTCAGAGAACCAGAAAGGAAACCCTACATGAGGGAAGTCCGAGGTAGGGAAAGCCACCCCGAAGATAGGCGGGACAAACAACATAGACGACCAGAGACCAATTGAATAATCAACACGATTGCAGGAGGCTTTTCTGGGGGGGATACACCCGTTCTGCCAGGAAAAGACATTTGCAAGAAGTCTTGCATCTCCGGGACCAAGCAAGTAATAAACTTCCAGGGTATCGATGTTTCCCGGACATCACGTTCACGCGTGAGGATTTCATGCATACAACACCCGTCCACGATGACCCCATGGTCATCTCAGCTACATTAGTCAACGCAGAAGTTCGAAGGGTCCTGATTGATCAGGGAAGCTCCGCGGATATAATCTTCAGAAGCTGCTTTGACCAGCTTGGGCTGAGAAACGCGCACATCGAACATTATCCTGAAGACTTAGTAAGCTTTTCGGGGGAGACGGTCACACCCGACGGCTACATTTCTCTTTACCTAACCTTAGGACCTGAACAGTTAACCAGAACAGAACGAGTGAAGTTTCTGGTCGTGAACAAGCCGTCCGCGTACAACATCATCCTTAGAAGACCAACTTTAAACGCTATAAATGTCGTCATCTCCATAGCTGCTTTAACCATGAAGTTCCTCACCAAGGACAACCGCGTTGCATCTATCCGAGGAGATCAAGCAACAGCTCGGAGATGTTACAATACCAGTCTACAGACTCACAATCCACGGCAGACTCCAAAGAGGAAAGATGTGCACAAGATGTCACAAGTAATGCTAACTGACATTTCCGCGGACAATGTACCCGTACGCGAAAGACCGGAACCAGAAGGGGAGCTAGAAACCGTTCAGATAGGTGTTAACCCTGAACAGGTCACTCGAATCAATAAAAACCTCTCCCTAGAGGTGAAGAACAAACTAGTCGACAATCTGAAGCTCAACGCGGACTTATTCGCATGGACAGCAGCAGACATGCCCGGAATCGATCCCACCCTAATGGCGCACAAAGTGGCCATCTTACCCGGAAGTAAGCCTGTGAAACAGAAAATAAGGAAAATGAGTTCGGACAAAGCTAAAGAGGTCCAAAAGCAAGTTCAAGGATTAAAAGAAGCAGGCTTCATACAGGAAATCATGTACCCCTCCTGGCTGTCGAACGTAGTCATGGTCCCTAAAACTGGAGGCAAGTGGAGGATGTGTGTGGATTATACAAATCTAAACAAAGCCTGCCATAAAGATCCTTACCCCTTGCCAAACATCGATCAACTTGTAGATGCTGCATCCGGATACAAGTTCTTAACCTTCCTTGATGCATATGCTGGATATAACCAGATACCTATGCATCCAGCTGACGTAGAGAAAATCGCGTTTATAACACCAGGGGGCAACTACTTCTACAAAGTTATGCCTTTCGGTTTGAAAAACGCAGGGGCCACCTATCAGCGGATGATGGATAAGATTTTCCGGGACATGTCCGAGGAGTTGGTAGAAGTATATCTGGATGACATGATCGTCAAAACGTCCGTGGAAGAGCAGATCACCGCCAACTTAAATGCTGTCGTTAACACCCTCCGCAACCATAATTTGAAGTTAAATCCTGCGAAATGCGCATTTGCGGTAGAAGCAGGAAAGTTCCTGGGTTTCATGATAACCCAACGCGGAATTGAAGCCAACCCCGCAAATTGTGAAGCCATCATAAATATGAGACCTCCCTCGTCCATCAAAGAAGTATAAGGTTTGACCGGAAGAATCGCCTCTCTTAACCGATTCATGGCGGCTTTCGCGGCAAAATCCCTACCTTTCTTCAAGCTATTGAAGAATATGAACTCCTTTGAGTGGTCTGATGCATGCCAAAAAGCATTTGACGAATTCAAGTCTTACCTCTCGCAGCCGCCTGTTTTAAAGAAACCCGAGAAAGGTGAGAAACTTTACTTGTACCTCTCTGCATCTGAAGAAACCATATCCTCAGTTTTAGTGAAAGAAAAAGGTCAAAATCAGTTCCTGGTGTATTTCACAAGCAAGGTTCTTCATGGAGCAGAAGTAAGATACCAAAAAATTGAAAAAGTGGCATTTGCACTCATTAATTTCGCGAGAAGACTTCGCCCCTATTTCCAATCCCACCCTATAGTGGTAAGAACAGATTTACCAATAAGACAAGTGCTGCAAAAACTCGACCTATCCGGACGCATGTTAGCCTGGTCTGTCAAATTGTCCGAATTCGACATTCATTATGAACCACGGGTAGCAATCAAAGCACAAGCCATGTCTGATTTTATTGCTGAATTTTCAGGAGAATATACCTCTACAGTAGACGACACATGGACGTTACACGTAGATAGAGCTTCTAGTATACGCGGAAGCGGGGCTGGAGTAATACTCGAAGGACCAAACGAGCTCAAATTGGAGATGGCCGTCAAATTTGATTTTGTCACTTCCAATAATCAGGCAGAATACGAAGGTTTAGTTGCAGGTCTTAACCTGGCCAAAGATGTTGGAGCCAAGAAGCTTGTCATTTGCAGCGACTCTCAAATCGTAGTCGTACAGGTAAAGGGAGAATACCTGGCTAAAGATGCTCAATTGCAGCAATACCTAAAGCTTGTTACGCAAATCCTCTCATACTTTCATAGCCACCAAATTAAACATGTCCCGCGGAGAGAAAACGAAAGAGCGGATACACTTTCGAAGCTAGCTAGCACAAGACCCGGAGGGAGTAACAAGACCCTCATTCAAGAGACTCTCCGTCGTCCCTCCATAGTCACTAGCATCAACAGCACGGAAATTCAACAAGTAGAAGAATGTTGGACCACACCGATACAAAGGATTATCCGCGGGCAAGGGCACACGGAAGATAAAAACCTCCAGCGAGAAGCAGCAAGATACACCATCATCAACGATCAAATGTATAGAAGGTCAGTTTCACAACCGCTGTTAAAATGCATAAAATCAAAGGATATTCCCCGCGTCTTAGAGGAAGTTCATGAAGGGGCTTGCGGCCACCACATGGGGCCTAAAACCCTTGCCCTGAAGATTCTCCGAGCAGGCCTTTACTAGCCTACCCTTCAAAAGGACTCCGCAGATTACGTCAAGAAATGCAGAAGATGCCAGGAACACGCGAACTTCCACGTTGCCCCCCCAGAAGGATTATCCTCAATCGTTGCTTCCTGGCCATTCGAAAGATGTGGTATTGATATCCTGGGACCGTTCCCACTAGCAACGGGCCAGCCAAAATTTATTATAGTAGCTGTAGATTATTTCACCAAATGGATAGAAGCTGAACCATTGGCTACCATCACTTCGGCCCAATGTCGGAAGTTCATGTGGAATAACATCCTCACGAGATTCGGCATTCCTGAGACGATTGTTTTTGATAATGGCACACAGTTCACGGACAAGGGATTTACAACGTTTTTGCAAGGTTTCAGAATCAAGCACCGTTTCTCCTCCGTGGAGCATCCGCAAACCAATGGGCAAGTAGAAGCAGCCAACAAGATCATCCTTAAAGGTTTAAAGAAAAGACTTGACGAAGCAAAGGGCTTATGGGCAGACGAGCTAGGAAGCGTCCTGTGGGCTTACAGAACTACCCCCCACACAACGAATGCTCATTCCCCATTTAAATTAGAATACGGAAGTGAAGCCATGATACCAGTAGAAATTGGAGAAATGAGTCCCCGAGTGCGCCTATTCTCCGCGGACAGTAACAATCAGAGCCGAAAAGAAGACATCGACCTGATCGCGGAACACAGAGAGGAATCGCGGATCAAGGAAGAAGCCGCCAAGAGGCGTGTTACCCTAAGGTATAACAAAAAGGTTGTCCCGCGGACCTTCTGCGCAGGGGACATGGTGCTGCGAAGAGCAAACATAGGCAACAGACAAGCAGGCCCATGGAAATTGCGCCCCAACTGGGAAGGTCCTTATTTGGTGAACGAAGTCCTCGGACGGGGAGCCTACAAACTCTCATCCCTCGATGGGAAAGACATACCGCGAACCTGGAATGCAGCTAACCTTCGAATCTTTTTTCTTTAAATGAGTTATTTGACATTGTACTTTGGATGAAAAAATCTTCAATAAATTCTTCCGTATACATTCAAACAACGAGTCAGCCATGGGATAATTGAAACCACGAAAAAGTAACCCTGGTCATAACCGCGGACACAGTATCAACAATCCCGGTAACAACCGTGGACATAAAACGATCCCGGTCATCACCGAGGACATTACAAAAATCCCGGTCATAACCGCGGAACCTCACTCCGTACGATAATCAACCATCATGCCAAATAAGAATAAAACCGCGGACAATAACCCGGTAAAACGCAAGTCACATTCCATAATCACAAGGCTACAAATAGCTTTTAAAAAAAAAAAAAAAAACCAAGTTCAGGCCAGTTTTTTAATAACACCATCCTCCTCATCATAGTACTGGTCCGCAGCAACGACACTGAAGTCCACGTCAGGCGCCACATACTTGACTTGGCGCATGACCGCCTCAAAGGTAGACTCAACCAAGCCTTTTGAAACCTCCATAAGGCGTAGGCGCTTCTTCTCACACTTAGCACTCTCCGCCTTCTGAGCCTCGCATTCAGCCTGCGTCACTTTCATCGAATCCTTCATGCAGTCCAACTCCTTCGACTTCTCCTCCACCAGACTCTCCTTCTCCCTTAACAAGCCATCCTTCCGCTCATTCTCGCAGCCAACTCGATCAACCTCTGCCGTCAGCCTAGCTGTCCTCTCCTCCGAAGCTGCAAGCTGAGCTGCCAATTTCTTGTTCTCCGCGGAGGCACGTTCAACGTCTTCCTTCAATAGAGTGATTTCTTTTTTACAAACCTCCACCTCATCAGACTCAATGCCTACGTCCAAGGCATAAGTCATCAGTCCGACAGGCTTGCCCATATGGCGCAAGCTCTGCCCAAGGGCAGCCCCAGAAGACACCCCATCCAACTCCTTTTGCCTATCACCACGAAGAAGGCAACTGTTGAACTCCTCAAAGAAATCGACATCCCTCGGCCATGCCGCGTTACTGGCACGACCAACAGGAACACACCGTTCCCCAGAGTAAGTGCCAGGCGCAACAACTTTCACTTTCTTCCGTGGAGGTGATCTCTCTTCGGACCTCCTCGTCGAAGAGTGAATCGACACCACCGAATTAGAGCGTCCCAGTTTACCACTTTCCGCGGGCACAACGCTATCAGGACACGCACCACTCCCTCCAGCCATTCCGCGCATCTCCTCGCGAGTAGACTCAGCCAGAGACCGGTGGAACTCCTTCAGCTCATCAAACTTCCGCATCACGTCACAAAGCCGTGAATCTGCAACCCAAACAAAACATTAAAATCAAGTCCGCACACAAAAATCATAATCAAGACAAATTAAAGACCAATACAAAGGAACAACTACCTAATTACGACTCTGCCTTCGGACTCTCAACTACCTCCTTAACCTTTAGAGGCCCGTCCTTAGTCAGCATCAAGAAAAAAGCCCTTTTAGTCGACTCTCTCTCCGATAGATTGGGAGGACGATGGTGGTGGATATTCCTATTCCAGTAGCACGACAAAACCTCCACGGTGTCTTGGTCTCCCTCCCAAAAAGCTCTATACCCAGGGGCAGCAAAAACCTTGAAGTACTTCCATTTAAACTCCTGATAAGAATCTTCCCACCGTGAAAAGACCCGTGTACCAAGAACACTCTTAAACGTGTGCCAGCTACGGTACCTAAATTTTGTCCCCGGAATCGCGGAACCCTTCAGGTTAATCAAAGTATACAAACTCAAGAAAGTGTTTGGAAAAGCTTCAAGGCCAAACCGATCGCAGGCAACTTGGAACGCGCGGATCAAGGCCCACCCGTTTGGGTGGAGTTGCGTTGGGCTGAAGGCGCACAACTCCATCACCTTTCTCTCAAAAGGGGAAAAAGGCAATCTAACCCCCAAGCGAGTAAAAAAATCCTCGTACAGCCATAGGAAATGCGGAGTATTCTGGTGCCGCGCCATACATACCCTTTCGTCCGCGGAGGCCTCTTCTATCCTATACTCATAATCTCCGAAACCATCCTCCGTCAGCGTTAGAATTTCACCCATCCGCTCAACATGCTTGCCGCGGATAATTGAAGGGATGGAAAAAACTCCAGGGTCAATCCATCCATACGATATCTCCTCATGCCTTCCCCGAAGGGGACGTGGTCGCTTAAACCCCTGGAAATCCTTCTTAAATTTCCCCATTACAACGACTGAAAAGATAAAAGGGGACACATTCCTATCAACATACTCCCCAACACAGTAAAGCGCCCATTATCCACCCTACCCCAAAAAAAAAAACGAGAAGAGAGATAACCCTCAAGCAGAAGAAACCCAAATTTCGCCAAAGAAGAAACCAGAAATTTATGCAATGTTGAAAAGCGGGGGAGGACTAAGCAAAGATACACCAATACATTCAGAGCCAAAAGCAAAAGAATGAAGAAAACTCACCAGAGCTAGTTCAGCAAACAAAGCAGCACCAGCGAACCTTTCCCCAGAAACAAGCACCCACAATTCGAGAAAATTTCAGAGAAAAAAAAAACCTTTAGAACCGCAGCAAAGAAACTTCAAAAAGCAACGGCCTCCAGTCGATTATAAGCAAGAAAGGAAGGGGGAACGAAACGTTTCCCACCAAAACAATAAATTCTCGCCATCATTACAACCCTGCCACTCACACCTCGAGAAGCCAAAATGCCCACAAAAAGAGACACGTGGCATCCATCAAACGAGTTAGGAAGTCACACATCACCTGTCAAATCCCACGATCTCCAAGAAGGGTACGAGCCTAACCGTCACCCTATCCGCGCAAAACATGGTTAACTCGGGCCCCAGTCGCCTCGCGACCCGAGTTGGGGGGCTCCTATTATGGACTGGGCCACAGCCCATTCCGCGGAAGCTAGACACCCGACCCACCCGACCTGAGAACCATCCTGGCACCGAAAGCCCATCCCTTGGAAGACGTGGTCGATCCGCGTTCCACGCATTTCCGCAGCGCGATCATCTCCCATCATACCAGCATTCTCAGAATAAACGAAGCACTCTCTCCGCGGACAGTAAGGCGTGTATTGAAGCCTATCGTCGACGCCCAACAGGTACATAAAGGAAATCAAGCACTCAGGTACGGGGACCAAGAACTTTACTTTCTCATATCCTCATCTCCTACCTCGACTGACTTTGGCATCGGAGTCCTTGCAGGTACCCCGCCAGCCCAGGCCACACAACAGCCCCAGACCCTGTCCGTGGAGCTCTGGAACCCAAAAGTACCCCTCTGGTACAGGGAGGTTAAGGGATGAGAATTATGGGGAGAGTCTCAGCGAATAGTCATCCGCACAATGACATGGGAAACTTTGAAAACATATGACATGAAGATGCAATACATAATATATAACAACCATAAAACATTTTTATAATAGTAAGTAACACATAAAAGCATTTGAAATCATATTATAGTTGGGAGTTCTATAGATAGACGATCCGAGCATTACGGTTTCACTTTATGATGCATTATCCTTGATGCACTACCCAAGTACCTAGGCTAAAACAGTTGGGGATACACTGCTCGAGCCCAAAGATTCCTAATAGTTAGTCTTGGCGCACTACCCAAGTACCTAGGTCATGACAATTAGGGATACACTGCCTAAGACCATAGATTCTTGATAATTAGCCCTAATCTACATGATACATGACACCAGGCATAACGGGCTACCATGTCTGGGCTTTACAGTTTTGCCCTAAATCTACATGAATCATATTCTACTTTACGATCATACAAGGTATACCAGGGTCAACATAGGCTGTCGCTGACTTATAGCTTTACCCTAGATATTCTCCCATGAAAACAATTTTAAAATACATAACATGATCATCATAATATAATCCTTATACTGATAGCATAACATGACTTAATATCTTTAAATGTTTTATCTTGGAAAATAAAGGTAGACTAAGATCTCATGCTTAGGGAGGTTCCCAGGTAAGAGAGGTGCGTCACAATGGACAACTTAAATATCAAGTCTTGTCCTAAGCTAGAACCATTACTTAACATAAGTCTTCTCCCACCCGAATCTTTCCTTAACCATGATATTTTATTAAGGGTTTAACTAGGCAATATGAATATCTATATCGCTTAATACTAATCATACACACACAACATGAATATATTTAATACAATAAAATATGTGGTCTCAAGTGGTTCTAAAATAGCTTCATAAATATCTACTTCATAAATAAAGAGTTTCTAAATACATAATTGATGAAAGCCTTTTTAACCACTTTCTAGGATTTTGACATAGCTCTAGGTTTTGTCACAACCATGCCAATCTCTTAGAAAGTTTGTCTGCGCTTCTGTCGTTCAAATTAAATTTATATACATACCTACTTTACGGCTTTCAGATTCCAAAGGAATCCAATTGCAGTATAGGGTATGGTCGATCCCACAGGGAGTTGTAAAATATCATTCTTGAGTTCATTTAATTAAACAATGAGGTGAAAGATTTGTGATTTGATTTATATTTAAATAGACTAAATAAATAAAAGACAGGAAAATAAAATAGGAAACAAATCAGAGGTAGTTCCGGAGCTTGTTGGGAATTTCAATCACATTATAGTTTCATGCATCCAGTTACTTATTACATAGAACTATCGTTT
>QANU01009194.1:34107-56101 GCA_003254905.1 Nissolia schottii
ATCGCTGAGCGATCGTACTTGTACGCGTCTTCATTAAATGCTTGGCAGCTTTTTGCAGGGCGGCGCTGACGTGGCACTCTGTGATTGGCTGGGTCCAGTTGGCTCCAGCTGGCTTAATGATGGCGCCGGCGCAAGTGGCTTGCCGACTTAAGTTCGCTGAGCTATACAGGTATCATCGCTGAGCGATTCGTCTCTAAGCGCTGAGCGATTAAGGTTCTTCGCTGAGCGATGCCTTCGTCCAGAATCTTCTCTTTAAGCTTTTTTTCAATTCTGCCCTTTTCTTCCCTTCTTCATGGGATTATTCCTCATAAATTATGCTTGCATCCTTTTATCAAAACATATTTAAAACCTACAAAACATAAAGATTTAATTAGATAATTCTTTAAAATATGTGAGAATAAGTGCCATTTTGAACGATGAAAATTGTGTATTTTGGGCACTTATCAATAATCATGAGAAAATATCTAATTAAATAAAAGAATAACTAACTTCATAAATACATGAATAAAATAATAAATTCCACCTCCTAGGATTTTATAAAATATGCATAAATAAAATAATGCTAAAATAAATAAATAAATAAACAACTTTAAAAATAAATACATGGTCTAAAATAGACCATGAAGAAAGCCACTCACCTTAACATTGCTAACCGCTAAGGAGCACTAAGTTGGGAGTTCCTGACATCTTACATGGAGGCACTGCTTCTCCACAAACGAAAAACGAAAGGGAGAAAGAAATAAAAAGATAATTGGATCAAAAAGTCTCACAAGAGTGGGACCTTTCAAGCTTTGGAGTGAATTAACAAGTGTAAACACTCACGAGAAGCTTCTATATATAAGGGGAGGAAAAGACTCTCTTCTATCGCTCTAATTGACGTGGGACTAATTCCTGACATGCTGCAACGCTCCCTGGGCACTGCAGTACGCCCAACATGCCACGCTGCTACAACTGCCTGGCTCCTTAACTTGCATCTCGTGCAAGATGTCTACACGTCTCGTGCGAGACGTGCTCTATGACTAGCGTCTCGTACGAGACGTGTTCCCTTTTTTTTTTCTTTTCTCTAAGGGTCGTCACAATGCGTTCCAAGTACTCTTGTGGCTCTAAGGATCTCCCTGCCATTTGTTACCAGAACTTCACCTCTAATGCTTGGAGAGGAATTGTTCATGTGTGGCCTATGGTTAGCAACAACATTATCTAGAGAGTGGGAGATGGATAGTCGATTAGATTTTGGCACGACCACTAGATAGCTGGTATTAATAAGTTGAACAACTTTGTTGTCCAGCCTTTTGACACCACAAATAGTAATGTTGCAGTGGCAGATTTCTCAATAAATGGTAATTGGGGTCACATAAAGCTTTTATAGTTTCTTGACCCTGATTTAGTGTATATTATTTTTTCTATTAAAGCTCCTCATATTTTTATAGGTCGAGATGATATAGGTTGGTTTCTGACTATGAATAGAAATTAACATTAAATATGCTTACGATATTGTGGTGTCTGATTCTAGCACTTGGGTTAATCTATTTAAGGATATCTGAAATATAAATGGTTCACAATGTATTATTGTTTTTATGTGGATTATTGCCTATGAGGCCCTTTTGACTAACCATGTTAGGTGGAGAAGAGATATGACGGATGATCCCATGTGCCCGTGTTGTGAGGCTACTGAAGAAACAATGCTCTATGTCCTCCATGATTGTAGTATTATGGAGGAGACATGGAAGAGCATCATACATAGTTCTCTTCATGTTTCCTTTTTTCAGGATGATTTTTAGGACTGACTGAAGGAAAATATCACATCAAGAACTCTGAATTTAGAATAGGTGGACTGTCCTCTCCTTTATGCTAGAACCTATAGGAATGAATTTTCGAGCAGCTAAATGCATTTTCTTCTAATCTTGCAAGAAATCAGTGGCTTTGTCTAGTGAGTATCGTCGCATGACGGTCTCCATTTTGTTTGCCAGGAAAGCGGTTCCTCACTTTGAAGTCGTACACATTGTCTAGGAACCCCCACCGCATGGGTGGGTTAAACTAAATGTTGAGGGATCTGTCTATAATTCTAATGATGGGCTGCCAGTGGTCGGATCATTAGGGATCATGATACCAATTTTCTATCAGTTTTTAGTTGCAACATTAGGTCTTGCTCTATCACTTTCGTTGAGCTTTAGGGTGCCTTTGTTGGCATTTCCTAGGCAGCCCATTGGGTTTTTAGTAAGTGATCCTTGAGATGGACTCAAAATGTGTGGTTGGTTTTATCCAGAATCCCCCAGATTTCAAGCATCATTGTTCTCCTTTGGTGAAGGCAATAATCAATTTGATTGAGTCAAATAGGACTGTTTAGATGAACCACGTCTACAGGGAAGCTAATTGTTATGCAGATATTCTAGCCAAGCACAGACATGAACGTTTCAGGGGTTTTCACTCCACTACTCCAATCCTAATTTTTTGTCTCTAGCAATTTTAATCAATAGGGCAGGTACATCCCCGTGTGGTGGAGTTGTAGTCTTCTATTTTTGGTTGGGCTTCTCTTCCCCGTTGTTTATATAAACAAAAAAATAGCTTTTTAATATGTGTATTTGTCAAAAATGATAGCTAAAAATATACAAGAAGTATCAACTAAATCCATGGCAAAAATAATCATTAAAAAGATGAAAAATGCATATAATGCTATTTTATTGCAATTATACGAATTCGGTAATGTTGTGATTTTTATGATGTTTTGGGTTCTTCAAGCTCTCTAAAAACTACTCTTAAAACTATGTAGTACTATTATCTGGTGAAATAATATGAAAATTGTTCTTAATATGCATAAGTAGAAACCAAAATAGTAGCATTTGGTAAAACTGCTCTTAAAATCTAAAATTAGTATAAAAGAGACTTAAATGTTAAACTGAATAATTAGTAGACATAATGAACATTAAATGTTTAAAATTATATTCGTCTTAAAAAGCACACACCAACTTCGAAAAGCATATCACAAGGGCTCTCCCCCTAGCTTTTAAAAGTAAAGCACCTCAATTTTTTAATTTACCAAATGCAAAAAAATTAACTTATACTTTTGGAGACCATGGACACCATCTCAATAAATTTTACCAAACCAAGCATGAGTCTATTTGGTATGTTTATTGAGAAGATAAAAAGTAATAATGTAAAAATCTAGTAATATTAAATGTAATAAAATTTTAATATTATGTCATGTTTGACATGCAATGTATAAGATATTATATTACATTAGATATATTATTATTTAATTATCTCAAAAATTCTAATCGAAAGTAGAAATTTAATGAAAAAATACAATAGTTATAATAAAAAGATAATTTTATTAATTATAATTAATTAAATAAATATTATTATTCAAATACTCTTTATTTTTCAAGTATAATTAGTTTAGACATTTTTAAACCTTTTTATATGCATTTATATAATACTAGCGACTTGAAAGTCACTTACGTGCCAGCCAAATCACTTTTTTTATTTTATAAATATTAATATAATTAATTATATGATACATATTTTTTATTAATATTATTAAGAACTAATTTAATAATTCAAAAAAAATGTTAGTGGGTTGGTTAGTAGTTATCATTAGAATGTGGTAGTTGGTGGGTTGAGGGGACAAAATAAATATATAAAAAAAATAGTGAACTTTAAATAAAAATTAATGGGCTTAAAATAATAATTCAATGGAGTTAAAAGAGACCAAAAGTTAATTACTTTTAATATCCTCTTTATATAATATTATAGTATAAATATACTAAACAATATTTTTTATTTATATATTTGAATAAGTATTTATGCATTTATTCACACAGCAACCCATAAATTTGTGGGGGCGTTTAATGATGCAACAAACTCGATGCAAGCAATCAATTACTTAGCGTTGAAATGCATGTTGATGGATGTAACGAGTCTCATATCGGGTGTGTTTCCTTGAAAGAGGGGCCTTATAAGGTCTTGGGCTTTCCCTCCCTAATAGATAGCTTTTGGGGTGTGGTTCTCCCAAGGACTTATGCCCGTTTCAATGGTGCTCTCGTTGAGAGCCGGCCAACCGAAGAGGGCTACCTACGGAGGGTTCTGACCGGAGAGGCTGACCAGCAAGAGGCTGAGTGAAGCGCCGAGTGAAGTAACATAGAATGGAGCCGCCGGGACGTCGGCTCTCGAGGGGGGTGTATTGTAACGAGTCTCACATCGGGTGGGTTTCCTTGAAAGAGGGGCCTTATAAGGCCTTGGGCTCTCCCTCCCTAATAGCTAGCTTTTGGGGTGTGGTTCTCCCAAGGACTTATGCCCGTTTCAATGGAATATTATGAAAAACTAATTTTAATTCGTATTTCCTCCGTTTTGGACTAACTACCCATTAACGGTTTACTTTTGAAATTTAGACAATATTGAATGCTTTTTTACCTTTATTAAACGATGTAATAAAAGAAAGAGTAGTAGATGAAAGAAAATTAATGAAATGAAGAGATCAATAATAGAAATAATTTTATAAAGGATTATTAACGTATTATAATGTTAAGATTTATTTATTCATTTTTTTTTTAAATATTTGTGCATATATATTGAAAGTGAACAATAAAATAAGATATATAAAAATAAAATAAAAAATCAATGGTTAATATTTTTGGGATATGTATTAAATGTGATAAATTAACATATATATATATATATATATATATATATATATATATAAAAGAATTTTTCGCGAGTCTGGCTTTCACCTTAGAAAAATAGAGGGTGAAAGAAAATATGTTGTGTGATTTAAGAAGGGGAGAGGGAAGATGGGTTCAGAAGAAAAGAAATAGAGAACATATGTCTTCGTGAAGAGAAATAAACACATATATACATTATTTTATTCCTAAAACATCTACGCAATTTTATTCTTATAATAATTTAAGAGTGTTATTTTTTGGTAAACATAATTTAAGGGTTTTGCTCATCAGTGCCGGTTAAAGAACTGAAAAATAGAAGGTTTCTTAAGATTTGCTTATTTTTAATATATTGAAAATTGAAAAGTTTTACTTATCAATAAAACACTTTTATTCTTGGTTTATTAGGACATTGGTTAGCTTTTCCGATAATTTAAAAATAGGAATGAACTTATATTACTTTAATTACTTTTATTTTAAAGGTGTTCATCATTTATTACTTTTATATATTAAAGTTGATAATTCGTTAACAAGTTTGCTCTAAAGGCATTCGTTAATAATTGTCTAAAGATTTATTTATTTTTTCATTCATTCAATGCATTAAAAACTTAAAAATTTTATACTCCATCTATTCTAAAATAATTGTCTATAATTTCATTTTATTATTTTTACAAATAATTATTTACTTCCTAAATCTAGACAATATTAATTATTTCTTTTTTTAATATACTCTTATTAAATACAAGTAGTGGAAGAGATAGAGTGTACTATTAAATAAGTGATAATAAATGAAAATGAATATATTAAATATATATACATTTTTGTATAGTATTATCAATTTTTCCTTACCTTAAAATGTTTTAATCATTTTTTTAATAACCGCGCATAACTCAAAATGAACAATTAATAAAAATTGTAAGGAGTAATATAAAAAAAATTCATAATTTATTTATTTTTCATTTCGATTCCTAAATTTATAAATCGTTTTCATTTTGATCACCAATCAACTTCTCGTCGCATATCTAACAAAAAAAGATTGATGTGGCACAAATGATGTTAACATGCATGCACACATGTGAATCCAACATGAATTGTGCCAAATTAATATTTTTTTTTAGTTATGTGACTAATAGTGATGGTGATTGTGGATCAAATTGAAAACAGTGTATAGAATAAAGAATATGAGTGGATTCTCTCAAGAAAATTTCTTATTATGTAAGGTCAAATGTGATTTTTCGCCATTAATTGAGAGTGTGAAACTCATACATGACATAAATAATAAAAAAATATTAATAGTGAGAGATCACTTTTGACTTAACATAACAAGAAACTCACTTGAGAACATTCATTATCATAAATAACAAAGAAAAAGAAATTTAAAGATCGAAGATCAAATTGAAAAAAAAAATAAAGAACAAAAAAAACTTATTTTTTATTTTAAAGAAATTTGTTTTATAGTTATAATGAAATTATTTAATTTTTACTTGATGTTTGCTATTAAGTATTAAGAAAACTATTGCAAAAAGTTGTCTTCGAAATTGTTCATGCGATTTCGAATTCATAGCAGTGATTAATTAAACTCTTCTGTGAAATAGTGAGTTCATGATTTGAACTCCTATCCCAGAAGATTCAACTTCTGTAGTCCACTTCAAACGAAAAATTCCTCAAATAAAATATTAAAATTACACCACCCTTCAAACAAACAAATTTAAAAGTTATTTACAAAATAAATCATTTTTCCTATAAAGGGAGTCGATTCAAATCGACTCCTGTTTTACATTTCTTTTTTACCGGGAGCTGATTCAAATCGACTCTAAATCGACTCTTGTAATAAAATTTTTTAATTTTTTTTTAAATATGAGTCTATTTGAATAGACTCATTTGGAAGAAAAAAAATAAAAAAAAAGTTTTTTTTCACTGTATGCCAAGTTTTAGGATAATTCATTATATGATATGCATGTTTATGCCTATTTATGGATACGTTTTATGGATGACTTGTTAATTGTTACGTCGCTTTTGTTTAGTTGTTGTTGTTGTTACTAACTTTATTCTTTAGGAGAAAAATAAGGTTTCATTAATGTATGATATGTGTAACACCCCACTTTTTCCTTAAGAGGAATTTTGCATAATTAATATTTACAAGCCAATTATTAAGACTGAGAAGCTAAATTATATTAATTAACATGTACCAAAACAGTCAAATATAATAAAGACAACAGTATGCTTAAAAACATTAACATAACTAATGTCAATATGTTTTTGAACATAGTTTGTAAAATAAATACTAAATTTTATTAATGGATAAATCATGATCATGAAATAACTAATGAAGCTAATTATTAAAGTTACCAAAACATAGTTTATGCATACCTCACATTTTAACCCTTATATTATAACAAGTGAATTATTATTAGGGATCTAATTAATGTTTTAGGAAGTAAAATGTATCACTGAATAATCTATTATATTGATAAGGTAGTAAAACAATGTTGTTTTGTTTTAAGTCATTCAAACAATATGCTATTTTCAATAATGTATATAATATTATTATCATACCAAAGTAATAAAAATAGTACAACCTCACTGTAAACAAGTAAATAAAATAATTAACTAATAGAAATACTATATTTACAAAAATTCCAGTTTAGAATTATAATCTATAGCAGCTATTTCTTATTATTCTCATAACAAATGCTTTGTCATAAAATTCTTATAACAATAATTGTGATGCTTGGTGCACCGTGAAATACAAATATAAAACAATTACAAAATTCATTCATTAAGAGATAAACATTTAACGATCAACAATTGATGCATATATATATTATAATACTTTATTATATATTGATATGATATGCATAACAATAGGCAGTTGTGCAAATAGTCTTAAATATATATCACGTAGAATTATATAAATGTTGCTTGAAGACAATAGCATTAATAGTCACTAAAAAAATTATAGTATAAAATTCATCTTCTAAAAATACCAGTCAAAATAATGGTCTTGTGATCTTGCGGGTTTTCACGAGAACCGGACCGATTTTCGGTCACTTCCTTGAATTTAATACGTATCGAAGGCACTCGTAAAATAGACTATTGTGAACGAAAAATTACAAGTACCTTAGATTAAAATTAAATTTCTCATTAGAATTGTTTGAAGAATGTGATTTTATTTTGAGGTGATTTTTGCACTCGTAAAATCGTACTTATTTTGTACTACTTTTTGAAGGTGAAATTTAAGTGCGTATCGGCGGTACCCGTAAAAATGTGCTTTTACGGAAGAAAAATTTAGAATGTCTTAGATAAATTCCAATTTCTTATTTTTAGTATTGAATTGGTGTTAAATTATGTGTGGATGATTTTTATATCATTCGTTGATTTTCGTGTGCGCGATTACGTGTGTAATCGAACAGTTAACGAAAAAACACGAGCGAACACGCACAGTCCGGGAGCAAAAATCTCCCCTCTCACACGTGGGCTGTTGAGGGCTGAACCCAAAGCATCATCATTTGCATCCTTACTCACTCTAGGAAACAAAGGACATGCATTGTCTTAATTGGAAAAGATGGCATGATGATACCTAATCACCTTAGCATAATTATGAGAAAAATCTACTCAAAATCCCCCCAAAAATCGTGCTCACTCTTCAGATTTTGGAGAGCAAAATCCTCTCCCAAGTGTCATCCAAAACTACACTTAAGCAACATGCATTGGCCTAAGCAAATATGTGATGATCATGCATCATTACCTTGGATTTGTTTGGATAAAATTGGCCCAAAACCCCCCTCCAAAACCGTGTTCCCTTTCAGATTTTGGAAGCCAAATCTACTCTCCAAATCTTCCCAAATCTCATGCCAAAGCCATGCATTGGTTCATTCCAAAAGGTGGCATGATTACACATCATTACACCAAATAAACTAAATCAAAATTTAGCCCAAATCTCCCTTGCATAACCGAACCCCAACCTGCATTCTCTCATTCATTTTCACTCTTCTCCTAGATCCCATTTTCTCTCTAAAACATCCAAGAGAGTAAGCCAAGGAGCCACCCTTTGTTCTTGGTAAAAAAAATCAAGCATCCTCACCATTTTCTCTCCCCCAAAAATCGAACCCAACCTCTCTCATTCTCATCACTTTCTTTTCATTTTCCTACACTAAAAATCTAGTGGAGAACACCACCTTGTTCTCTCTAGAACACTAAGCCACACCCTTTTCAAGCAAGGAAGACATAGCGTTCATTTTCAAGCAAGGAAGCAACAAGCTTGGAATTCTCAAGGCCTCTTGAGAAGCCCTCACTCAACACTCATTACACCACACACATTCATCTTCACAAGTGGGTAAATCTAGCCTAAACTACCTCTTGATGGTTCTATACTTAAATGTGTGATTACGTGAAAATATGAATATTATGCTTGATGATGTGCATGTATGTGTTTGATTGTTGTTTGAAAGTAAATATATATTATTTGTTAAAAATCTATGGGTAAACTAACTAAAACCATCCCTTGATGGTTCTATGCCTTTTTGCATGTTTATGTGATCTATGAGAAAATATACATAATATGTGTTATATGCCTTGAAATGAACTTGCTTGTGTTGGTAATGAATTGATTAAGATAAATGTACCTTTAAGTGGTTAAAAATCTGTGGGTAAAGTTATGATTTGATCACCCTCTTGGAGATTTATGAGTGCTTGCATGTTGCATGCAAGTGTGTATATGGCTTTATGAGCATATGTTGAGTTATGTTATCGATAATGCATGCATGTGACATTTGTGATTTGAGGATGATAATATATGATTTATGAATGCTGGAATATGTGGAAAAATATTTTAAGTGTTGTACATGGAAGAGTTTTGAGGGAAGGTGACATAGAGCAAAAATGAGGTTTTGGGTATACAAGGGCAAATCTGTAATTTTGGGTACAAGGGTTGAAAATATGGGTTTACTTTCATGAAAAATGGGTTCAAAACTAACAAAAACCTTGGGGTCAAGACTTGAGTCCATTGGATTGTGGTTAACTAAAATTTTGAAGGAAATCGGTTTTTTGGGCAAAAATGACATTTTGATCATAAAAGGGCAGATCTGTAATTTTGGGTATGGGTACTAAAAATTGGGGTTTATTATCATGAAAAATGGGTTTAGAGCTATCAAAAACCTTAGTGGTCAAGTCTTGAGTCTATCGGGTTATGGCAAAATAAAATTCCAAAGGAAAATCGATTTTTCGGGCAAAAATGACGTTTTGAGCATATGGGGGCAGAACTGTAATTTCGGGTAAAGGGACTGAAAATCTGGGTTTGTTTTCATGAAAAATGGGTTCAGAGCTATTGAAAACCTTGGGGTTAAGTCTCGAGTTCATCGGTTGATGGTTGAATAAAATTTTGAACGAAAATTAGGTTTTTCGGGTAAAAGGTGGCATTTTGGGTAAGAGGGGTGCATCTGTAATTGCTGAACCTTGGGCATTAAATCTGGACTTATATGTAAAAATTGATCTTAGAGCTATCAAAAACCCTAAGATGAGGTCTAGGACTCATCGGGTATTTGATAGCCAAAATTCTAAAGAAAAAAGGGGTTATGAGTATCCTGACAATTGTTGTCGTACTGTAATGAACGTATGATGTAATTGGTCACATATTGTGTATCATGATAATGTGTACTATGTCCATATGAATATTATTATGCATCATGAGGATACGGTCGTCGGTAGGATCTTAGGACGGCCTTAGAAAATTAGAAGTTATCACCTAAACTTAACAAAGACCATAACTGAATCTTAGGGAAAACGGAATATCCTAAGAAGGCTCCGGCCAGAAGGGCTTGGAGAACCTTAAAGATAAGAACATATTTGTATAATAGGGCACCCCCTCTCTTGGCACGTCCAAAGGACAAGCCCCTCGCCGATCCCATCAGGTGGATTGGTTTATGACGAACGCCGGCCTACGCCTGAACGAATGGCTACAGTCAAACCAACAGGGAAAGACAATAACACATGTCCCTTGTAAAGGGTTATGAAAGTAAAAAAGGTTATGATATGAAATACATTTGCGTTAAATGCGTGTGTTGTATGAGCTCTGCCATTAAGGATAAAGAATACGGTCCTAGGGTGTACTATACATTGCGTGTGGACGACGGCCCTAGGATGTACACTACATCGCGTGTGGACGACGGTCCTAGGGTGTACCATACATCGCGTGTGGGCGACGGTCCTAGAATGTACAATGCACCGTGAGTGGACAACGGTCCTAGGATGCATATCACATCGCGTATGGACAAAAGTCTTAGGATGGATATTACATCGTGTGTCGACGGCGGTCCTAGGGTGTACAAAGAGACAAGATAAGTAAGTGGAGCAAGAAGGTACAATACACCGTGTGTGGACTACAGACCTAGGGTGTACAAGGAAGTAAGACAAGTAAACGGTGCAAGAAAACTCAGGAATTTCCCCCATGCATAAGATATGTGTTGAATGTGACATTATGTCCAAGTGTCGTGGCACATCAAGTGAAACAGTATCACGAGATGGCCCCGCTAGTATAAGTACGTGGTTAAGTGAAACAGTATCTCGATACCTTGATGAGCAGGAATAGAAAGCACGCGAACTTATGCCTAGGTAAAGCAAGAGTAGATTTCCCCAATCACCTAGTAATTAGATAAAGCTGCTCAGGACTAGCATGGATAATAATAAGTAGGGATTTTAGTATGTTATGACGCTTAGAGACCCCCTGAGCGGTAGAATCATACTTGAGAAGAAAATGAATAGTGATGCCCCAAGGATTCCCACTAAGGACGCAATGTTCTCATCCTCCACTCATTTATGATTCTAGGCTAGCACGATAAGTACACCAGAGCGAAGGAGGCAGCAGAGAACAACTAAAGAGCCTTGGAGAAAAGAGACTCCAGGTAGGCAGCAATACTGCATTTCAGAACTACACGTCACAACGTGTAGGCATTTTGTATTAGCCAAATAGATTTGTTTTACCATTAGCTTTTGATTGCAGTACTTGTAATATTTAATTATATGTGCAAGTATTTCTGGATCAGTATGTATGAATTATATTTATATGAGTATGTTGTGAGTAATTATCTGGTATGCTATTAAACGCCTAAGTCTTGTAGACTCTATCGCTTGTTTATATATGTATATATTATCTTCATTCACACGCACGACTCATACTTTATGTTTTAATTAAGAAAGGAAAAAGTTTTAAATTGGTTCATATTTTGAGTAAAGAGATATTTTCTAAAGTTAATATAGGACTATAAGTATTCCAACCAAGCAGATAACAACCTAGTGAAGCATGGTTTACGACTTAAACGTAAGCTAGCTAGCTAGGGTGTTTCAATATGTGTGTGTTTATGACCTATGTGTGGATGCATTTTGTTATTACTTGTTATGTCACTTTTTGTTTGGTTGTTGTTACAAACTTTATTCTTTATTCATACATAAACAAAATTTGTTAGTCATAAAGAAATAACAAATTCAAAATGAATCACATAATAAAGTAATATACTTTATAAAGTAACATACATAAATTAAGTTACATACATAAAGTTACACAAATAATTACATAAAGTTACATACAACATGTACAAAACCAAAATAACCCTAAACTATCTATCGATCGGTGGCTGAGGTCGATAGACATCGCCATCGCCCACTAGAGTCTGCTGCTCCAACGAGAAAACTCTGCCTAAAGACAACCCAATATCAACCTGACCTGAAGCATAGAGAGACGATGCAGCGACAAATCTAGGATATGGCTCTTGGTTCTACCGAAACCCCACCAACACCTCACCTCCTGAAAAGTGACTGTTAGACTTGGCAACCAATACCCAAGAGGTGGGTAAATTGGGTATTTAAGAAATTATTACAATTTTGACAAATATTTCAATTTTCATGCAATCAAAATTATTATGTAGCAAAATATATCAATTAAGGATATAATTATAAGCTTGCTCAATTATGTATGTTGATTGAACAATAAGATCAATAGAGTAACTCATAAACAATTATCAATAAATGTATGATATTGCAATTCTCAAATATGCAAGATAATAATATAAGTTTGTAATAAATAAAGAGATAGAGTTAGAGAGATTGGAAACAGTTATTTATCCTGATTCGACCACCCTTGTGATCTACGTCCAATCCCCAAGTAGCTTGCTCAAGATTTTTCCACTATCATCAAGCTTCT
Source organism: Nissolia schottii (assembly GCA_003254905.1). Lineage (NCBI taxonomy): Eukaryota > Viridiplantae > Streptophyta > Magnoliopsida > Fabales > Fabaceae > Nissolia > Nissolia schottii. Next base: position 46,954 of record QANU01009194.1, read on the forward strand.
AACTTAGGTGCTTAAAAATCTTTACATCCAAGAGCACTCTTCACACCTTGTGCTTGAGCCTCAAGTAATCCACCTTAGGGATACCACCCTAATCAATCTAGAGGGATACCTCACCCTCTTTACAAGTGTATGGAATTTTAGTGTATGATTAGAAACTCTCTCAAGAATGGATAATAGAAATTGAAGCTCTATTAGGAGTATTGATAATATCTCTCTTTTACTTGTATGATGATGAAAATTATTAATCCATTGATAGTATGGAGTATAAGGATGATGGGAATCAAGATTTTGGCTAGAAATGTGAGTTTAATGGGTTTATAGAGTTTGTAAGTGTACTAGCCGTTACTAGTCGTTACCCATTAATTCTCCAATTTTTGTCTGTTGAAAACAAGCCGTTTCTATCTTCTGTGGTAGAGTCATTCGAATGACTTCCTATGGTCATTTGAATGACCTATGCAATATATTCGTTATATGTCCCTTGGGTCAGAGTCATTCGAATGACTTTACATGCGTCATTCGAATGACTTGTGCTTTGCATAGGTCAAAGAGAGCACGAAAGTTTTGGCATTTGAATGACTTGCAATAGTCATTCGATTGACTTGTGTAAGTCTTAGCCAATCTCATCTTTTTTCTTATCTTTTTGATTCCTTTGTTTATCTAATTCATTTGTAAATCCTAGAATCAAGGGTTTGTTATAAAGCATCATTCCAAGAGTTTAGATATATATATATATATATATATCAATTTTCCTTTGACAAGAATACCTTTAGTCCTAAGAGATTACATCCTTTTGACAACTTGCTTAGACTTGGTATTCTTCATGAATCCTATCTTCAGCATTACCATGTTCTTCATGGGATAAACATTTTATGTTCCACCTTTTGACTTTGGACGTCATATGAATATGTTTCTTCCTGTTCCATCTTGTTCTTAATGCCTTGGACTTTCCTATAATATTATTCACTTGAAAGTATTGTTAGTCTAATGAGTTCCAATATCTTAATATGCATGTATAGATCACTCAATACATCATGCATATACGGTTAGGAAATGATCAAATCAATATATTAATTAAATAATATTCTTTGCCTAACATATCACTATAGCACTTGATATTCATGCATATATACATTTAGACACAAATATATCCAATAGTTAATCATCAAGGCACATAAAAAGTTATTGGGTATGTTCTCAAAAGGATGTTCCTTATTTATCATTGTATGATTTGTAACTTATATACCATCAAGTGCAATCATACAAGATCAAATGTAATCCATTTAGTATATAATGACCTTTTGCATTCTAATTGTTATCATGTGTTTGTTATGTTCTATTTATCATCATCAAGATATATTGTATTAAATAGAACAACTAAGAGAGCCCTGTTCTACAAACATAAGCATAGACAATTAGAACATATTATATTTGTCATCATCAAGACATATTGTATTAAACAATTAGATTAACTACGGAAACCTAGTTCCAGAATCTCTCCTTTTTTGATGATGACAAATCTCCAAAAGATAAACATGCTATATAAGATTAATAACCATAAACATGAACATGTTTTTATATTTCTTGACAAATAGGCATGTGTTGAAAGCCTTTTTAGTTCTGCTTGCTTTGCACTTTCTAGTTTTTATTTTCCGTCTACTGTGTTTGCTTTCAAATCCTAAGGGATTCAATTGCAGTACAGTGAGACGGTTGTCGTCCTCTGGGATTGATGCTTTAAAACAATCGTTCTTTGAGTCGTGATATTTAAGCAATAATGGATGGTTGATTTTGTTTAAGAATTTAACAAAGAAATAAACTAAAAGTACAAAGCATAAATTAAGTTGAGTTTGGCTAGTAAAGAAAGGTGTTGGAATTTGACTTGCAGTACTTCTTCAATGTAACCAATAACTTAGTAAATATGATCTATGTGTTCTTGATTTTATCGCCACCAGTTCTTAACTTAATCATCTCTTTCAAGCATGTTAAGATCACTCGGTTCCCTTTTATTATTTTGTCAATCTCTTGCACAAACTAACAAAGCAAACCGACATTAACTAAGATGTTAATACGAATAATCCTTTATTCCAATTACGGCAACTAAGAATTAGATGAATTGACCTAAATCAAACTTAATGATTGTAACTTCCATTCACAAACATTTAAGCATAACATAAAGCTTTAGAATAGCAAGATCAAAACATAACTTGGATACAACTCAATAGTATAGCTTTCACTCATAAAATTAAGTCTTAAATCAAGATTTAACAAACTAAACCACGGCTAGCATTAAGTACAAGATCAAATCATTAAAACCATAAAACATCATAGATTCATATAACAAAAGTCAAGAGGGATACATTAAAGAAATACAACGCATCAAATTCCAACAAAAGAAAGTTAACTATCCATGGACATGGATAGGTTACAAGCTTACAAGGACTTTAGAGAGAACAGTAGGTTGAAGAAGGATGGTGGTTTGTTTTCACACTTCCACCATGAATTACAACCATTAGAAATTTCTTCAGCACTTCCCCTAAGGGATTCTCCAATTCCTAAGCCTTTATTCCTATTCTTAACTCAATGTATAAGTGAATTATGTGGAGAGAATGAGTGGAAGTAAAATGGGAATGATGGAAGTAATGGAATGTGTTTTGAAGCAGCAGGGGTGCCCTCTATTTATAGACCTCGGATTGGTTCCATCACTCAGTGATTTGATTTATCCGCTCAGCGGGTTAATAATGACCTCGCTGAGTGAAATGGTGGCTTCGTTGAGCGCTCTAGTCTTTTCTGGCGGTTGCGTGGCTGCTAGTGACTGCTTTTTCGACAGATTCTCTGACGGCGACAGCTGGTGGCAGCTTGCTTGGCTGGCATCATAAAACGGGGCAGGTACAATTGCTCAGCGGATTTTGTTAAATCGTTGAGCGAACAAGTTGGATGCAGCTGAGCGAGATGATGATGCCGCTGAACGATTTATCCTGAAACTCTTCTTTCCTCTTTCGTTCATTGTAACAATTGCATGGTATTTTCTTTCTTTGTACTCCTTGTTTTTCTGCAATTTTTATCAAAGTTAAGAATTTTATCCATGAATATTCCATCTTTTGAAAATTGTGTAAAACGGGGAATAAATTAATAGTTTCGTATAAAATCAAAGCAGATAAGTGCCAATTACATTCCTTAAAATCATCACAATTTGGCACTTATCAGCATGACATGACATATATTTTTTTTCTTTCATTATTTCTCCTCCTATTTATCATTAGCAAAAAAGTGGAAGAGAAATTTCTCATCCTATTTGTTTGTTTCTCCTTCTAGACATTATTTCTTATCTCCCTTTACTTATGGTGAGAAGAAAAAAGTGCAAGAGAAATAATAGTTAAGATATAAAACATATCTCTCACTATTTATATCCTCGCCTATTAGTCATTAAAAAGATTTTTCCTTTATTTTTTGCACTTATCTCCATATATATGCATACAAGGAACACAACACAAGGAAAAAACACAACTTCCCCTTCGTTTTTCAATGAGAAATCATCTCATGATTTTTATCTCCTTTGATAATCGAATGGTTTTAAGCAAGATGTAAATCATATCATAGACATAAGCACTTGAAGACATTCATAATTGAGACATGAAAAGGATATAAATCATTGAGTTCAAAAGTGTGTACCTTGCAATGCATTGTGAATTGCACATAAAGAAAGTTAGAGGATATGAAAGTGAAGAGTATGTACCTTTTTCTCTTTAAGAGTGTGATAGAGGATCTTCTAGCAACACAAAACACTTACTAGCCATGAATGCCACTTGATAGTCATGTTAATCACTTGTGTGTTTTGGTTTGATGTTTTCGAAAATAAACCTCTTAACTTACCACTTGGTTGTACTTGTTACTTGTTACAAAATGTTGGGCAAGGAGTGGTAGGTTCCATTTTAATTTAAGTTTTTGTCTTCCCCTCAATGTATGCATGTTATCTATTAAGAATAATATATATTATGTTTGATTTGATTTGATTTGATTTGATTTGACTGTGATTTGTTTTTGGCCATTGAGTTTTGGCCATTCTGTTCTCAACCTACAAATAGGCTCAACTTCTATTGTAAATGAACTCAGACAATTCAGACAACTAATGTAACATTCTAGCTAACTGCATACCCTTGAGTAACACGCAATGCTCACTAGAATGTTAATCATTGGGTGGGATTACTTATAGTCCCTTATTATCCTTTGAAAATACAAGAGTAAGGAAAATATGGACCAATTTAAAACTTTTACACTTGTTACTTCATTTACAAAATATGAGCCACGCGTGAATCAAATCATATAATACAAACGATAGAGCTGAAGCTTAAACGTAGTAATCATCAATGACATAAATAATTACATAAACAAGTATCTGGTCTATCACAAGTTACAGCCCACAGAGTATAATAGTAGTTTACTTATATAAACCAAATACATCAAGTTACATATCAAAATATAGCAAAATGTAGCAAAATGTCCATCTGAGGCCAGGCTAGGCTGGCTGGTCCTCGGTCCTCTACTGCTCCGCGTGCGGCTCCTCATAGGGCTCCTCGTAGCCCTTATACTCTTCGCCTGCTCCTGGGAAGCATAAGCGAGTGGGGGTGAGAACAGTTGTCCTCAGTGGTTAACCTTGGCATAGGGGATCTCTTTTTCTCGCTTATCAACCCGGCCGCTCAAGTGTTTCTAAGTGAACATGCATACTAACATCCTACTGATTATTATCTGGCGTAAGGTCCTGAACGGCTTTATCTACTTTACTAGGTGACTGGGAAACTAGTCTTGCTTATCTAAGTTCTCGTGCTTGTTAACTTTTCTCGCGTATATACATAGTCATCTCGAGCGTTCTCTTGACGGTATACACATGCTCATATAAATTATCATACACTTATGCATCATATACTCATATACTCATTCATTACATACTCATGCAACTCATACATCATATGCTCATGCTTGGGGAACATGGGGATTCTCTTACGCATACCGGCTCACCCGGGTTAACGTCCTTCTTCGTACATTTGTCCCGCGCTTATGTAACCGTGGCCTACGGCTACAACCACTTCTGTTCCCAACTTGACGATGACCCAGCTGCGCTCACACCAGAGTGGTTGCTAACCACCGATGGGGTCTAGTGTCCATCGCCGCCAATCAAGTGGGCTACCCTTCCTACAAGTAGGGAGGTGGGGGTCCGTACCCTTTTGACGTAACCAAGCGGGGACTCATATCTCATCATCATTTCTCATCATCATTTCTCATCATCATTTCCCATCATCATTTCTCGTCATTTCTCATCATATCTCATCATTATGCCATTAACCTCTTTAACCGGTCCACCCTTTTGGGACTTGGTGAGGTAGCATCATTTACCAATCCACCCTTTTGGGACTGGTGAGGGGCGTGTCCGTAGACATGCCAAGAGAAAGGAATTCCTATCCTATAACTATATACTTGTTCCCTAAGTTTCAATTATGCTCTTTAAAACTTTACGCAATTAACTTCTAGTTCTCATGATGCATTATAGCACAATCATTCCTAACATACATATTCTACATGCAATGTTTCACATACATCATCATACATCATCATAAACATACTCATTCATTCATCATACACATGCTTGTGCTCACTCATCAACTTTGGGGTCCCTCCGCGGAACCCACTCGGAACTCGCACTCTAGGGATCCTCCGCGGAACCCCACTCTACACCACTACTAATGCTCACTCAGTACTCTTCACGCAACCTTCTCAACATTCCAGGGGTCCTACGCGGAACCCATGCAACTCTACTCCTGGTGCTCCCTCAACACTCTTCACGTAACTCTCTCGGCATTTCCAGGGATCCTCCGCAGAACCCTACTCAACACTACTACGGGTGCTTACTCAGCACTCTTCGCGTAACTTTCTCAGCCTCTCCAGGGATCCTCCGCGGAACCCATTCGGCACCACTCTCGGTGCCCGCTTAACATTCTTCAAATAACCCTCTTATCACCCTAGGGATCCTCCGCGGAACCCAATCAGCACCTTCCCAGGTACCCGCTCATCAACTCGCTAGACTCCTCTCAGTCTCTATCCGCAGAACCTATCAACACCATCCCAGGTGCCCACTCATCAACTTATCTAGACTCCTCTCAGTCACTCTCCGCGGAACACTCAGCACTTATCTCGTTACTTATTTTCTCTCATTTCCTCACATTCACTCCTCCCGGGATCCTCTGCGGACCCCAACCAACACCATTCCTAGTGCCCCGCTCAGCAACCTCCTAGACTCCCCTCAGTTCCTCTCCGCGGACCTACCCCACTACACCTGACGAAACAGACTCTCTTTTCTTCGTTTTTCTTGGTTTCCTTCCCTCTTTGCTCATGGATGCTCCTTGGATTTTTAACATGTTTCAACCATCATATACTAGGCTAGTCCAGGTCACAGGACCATTCAGAATCATCTCCTAAGTCCTAACATAGCATTCCTAACATCATTTATCATAAAGCATACAAACACATAAACACATACAGCAAACATAAGCCACCAAGGGGTGACCAAAGCCAAGTTTACCCACCTGTAAAAGAACCTGGTGGTGGTGAGGGAAGCTTGGATTGAAGTCCCACAAGCCTTGTTGTTTCCAAAGCTTGAGCTCCTCCTTTCTCCAAGGTGAGCAACTTCGAATAAGATGGAGGGGGAAGAGGTTGTTCCTCTTGATTTTGGAGGGGAGAAAATGAAACTAAAATGAAGAGACTTGAGGGCTGTGATTTTCGGTTTTGTGGAAGGTGGAAAGAGAAGGAAATGTGCCTGGACTCTTGAAGGTTTGGTGGTGTGGTTTGGAGAATGTGAGAATGATATTTTGCTTGGAGTTTTAGAAGAGAGGTCTCAGTTTTGGGGAGCTGCTGGTAAGGGAAATCAATTGATTTTTATGATTTAGAAAAAGGTGATGAATAGTAGGAGGTATGGGCATGGGTATGGCCTATGAAGGGACTTTGGTTAGATGTGTATGACAAGTAATGTAAGTGTGGAAGCATGATTTAGGGGATAATTTTTGTACAAAAATCTCTTCAAAACCCGTGCAGCCCTACTCCTTACAGCTGCTGAAATTTCATTTTATTCCGGTTCCGGTTCGCTCGCGTTTTATCGCTCGCAGTGTCGGTGCGTCGCGCACGGTCGTCCGAAAAATATTCTATTTATACCGTCGCGATCCTCTAATTACCCCCTCCCTAAGGGCATTAATATTTAAAGATGTTTGTGAATTTTCCTCCGGAGGAGTATTTTCACAGACACCTTTTATACGTCAGAAAATTCCATCGACGAACAGCGGCTGTTCGGTCGGTCGTCCGCCGGAACTTCCTATCGCGACCCGTCTTATTCCCTAGGAATATCCTACTTAATAATTTCCCATCTTAATTCCCTAATCATGATTAGAAAACTAAGTTAATACTTAAGTTTACGATTATTTCTCTAAGGAAAAATCGGGATGTTACAACTAAGATAATACAATTGTTATTTCTCTGTTATCTATCTTTCTCCTATATTTTTTGATGTCTCATTTATCTGTTTTTTCACGATGTTTAACATGGTATAAGAGCCATGGCACCCTCCGTGAGCAATCTCGTCTCTGCCACCCCCACCTCCACTGCTACTCCTCCATTTTTTCCCCTGACTCCTCCGAGAAGAACCCCGAGCGCGTCCTCGACATCTGCCGCGCCGCCTCCCTCACCTCAGATTTCCACCTCGACCGCATCGCCCTCTCCATCGTCATCTCCAAGCTCTCATCTTCTCCAACAAAGTCGCCGGTAGCGACTGCTCCGAAGTCTCCATATGTTGCCTATCGCTGGCTCTGTGCAGTATCCGATGTTGCCTAACGCTGCCTCTGTGCAGTCTTCGTATGCTGCCTATCGCTGTCTCTGTGCAGTCTCTGTATGCAGCCTATCGCTGCCTCTGTGCAGTCTCCGGTGTTGCCTATCGCTGCTTCCGTGCAGTCTCTGATGTTTTCCGTAATCGTTGTCTTCGTGCAGTCTCCGATGTTGCCTATTGATGCCTCTGTACAGTCCCCAATGTTTTCCGGACAAGTCCTTGGCATCGCTCTTTTTTTTTTCTTAACAACTTTCACTTGTGACAAGCTGAAAGCTTATGGAGCTTTAGCTTGAGGGAGGGTGTTAAGAATAATATATATTATGTTTGATTTGATTTGATTTGACTGTGATTTATTTTTGGCCGTTGAGTTTTGGCCTTTGTGTTCTCGTCCTATAAATAAGCTCAACTTCTATTGTAAATGAACTCAGGCAATTCAGACAACTAAGATAATACAATTGTTATTTCTTTGTTATTTATCTTTCTCCTATATTTTTTGGTGTCTCATTTATCTGTTTTTCCATGATGTTTAACATTATCAAAATAGACTCACAAACATATAATATGTATATTCAACAAAGTAATGTCATGTTATATACTTAACCAATAGAAGCATAGGCTATGACACATGATTAAATCTTGAGCTCCCCCTTTCAAAAAACAAATTTTTTAAAGAAATTTTCCCTAAGATTTGTATAAGAAAATATTTTCCTTGAGTGAAAGCATATGGGGAATTCCAATTGTTACTAATATTGGGAACACCGCTTGATACTATATACCACTTGTTTTTATATAAATATATCATGTGCTGGTGTATACCACTTATTATACTCAAGATGACACATGTTTAGAAATCATAAATATGATACCACATGTTATAATTAAACGAAAAGTAATTATCCACATGAGGCACATTTAAAACTTTCCCATGAGTATAACCATAATGGAGCAAACATAACTAAGTGGGCCAAAGCGTGATATGGATTTAGAACCAAATATTTCAAACCTAAATGATAAAGGAACATGTTATAGGGATAAAGAAATATTATCTAGCTAGATCCACCCTATATTTCATGACATAATTAAGAAATGTAATTCAACTAAGATGATTGTCATAAAGATCATGATTGGAGAAAGCATATGTCATGATAAGCATATTTTGGGGATAATGTCTAAGCATTCAAGTATCATATTATCCATAATAAAGATAACCATGTAAGACTAGGGATAGAGTGTAAGTATAGATAGCAACCTAAGAGGGGGGGTGAATTAGGTTTTACTTGTTTTTCACCG